>JARPMJ010007944.1:0-38543 GCA_033366665.1 Phoxinus dragarum
GATGATGTTGTGAGTGTGTGTCAACATCTGATGTTGTGAGTGTGTGTTAACATCTGATGCTGTGTGAGTGTGTTAACATCTGATGATGTTGTGAGTGTGTGTCAACATCTGATGATGTTGTGAGTGTGTGTTAACATTTGATGCTGTGAGAGTGTGTTAACATCTGATGCTGTGTGAGTGTGTGTCAACATCTGATGATGTTGTGAGTGTGTGTCAACATCTGATGATGTTGTGAGTGTGTGTTAACATTTGATGCTGTGAGAGTGTGTTAACATCTGATGATGTTGTGAGTGTGTGTCAACATCTGATGATGTTGTGAGTGTGTGTTAACATCTGATGATGTTGTGAGTGTGTGTTAACATCTGATGATGTTGTGAGTGTGTTAACATCTGATGATGTTGTGAGTGTGTGTTAACATCTGATGATGTTGTGAGAGTGTGTCAACATCTGATGTTGTGAGAGTGTGTTAACATCTGATGATGTTGTGAGAGTGTGTTAACATCTGATGATGTTGTGAGAGTGTGTCAACATCTGATGATGTTGTGAGTGTGTGTCAACATCTGATGTTGTGAGTGTGTGTCAACATCTGATGATGTTGTGAGTGTGTGTCAATATCTGATGATGTTGTGAGTGTGTCAACATCTGATGTTGTGAGTGTGTGTTAACATCTGATGATGTTGTGAGTGTGTGTCAACATCTGATGATGTTGTGAGTGTGTGTTAACATCTGATGATGTTGTGAGTGTGTGTTAACATCTGATGATGTTGTGAGAGTGTCAACATCTGATGTTGTGAGTGTGTTAACATCTGATGTTATGAGTGTGTGTCAACATCTGATGTTGTGAGTGTGTGTTAACATCTGATGCTGTGTGAGTGTGTTAACATCTGATGTTGTGAGTGTGTGTCAACATCTGATGTTGTGAGTGTGTGTTAACATCTGATGATGTGAGTGTGTGTTAACATCTGATGATGTTGTGAGTGTGTCAACATCTGATGTTGTGAGTGTGTCAACATCTGATGATGTTGTAAGTGTGTTAACATCTGATGTTGTGAGTGTGTGTCAACATCTGATGTTGTGAGTGTGTGTCAACATCTGATGCTGTGTGAGTGTTAACATCTGATGTTGTGAGTGTGTGTTAACATCTGATGATGTTGTGAGTGTGTGTCAACATCTGATGTTGTGAATGTGTGTTAACATCTGATGATGTTGTGAGTGTGTGTCAACATCTGATGTTGTGAGTGTGTGTCAACATCTGATGTTGTGAGTGTGTTAACATCTGATGTTGTGAGTGTGTGTTAACATCTGATGATGTTGTGAGTGTGTGTCAACATCTGATGTTGTGAGTGTGTTAACATCTGATGATGTTGTGAGTGTGTGTTAACATCTGATGTTGTGAGTGTGTGTTAACATCTGATGTTGTGAGTGTGTGTCAACATCTGATGTTGTGAGTGTGTCAACATCTGATGTTGTGAGTGTGTCAACATCTGATGTTGTGAGTGTGTGTTAACATCTGATGATGTTGTGAGTGTGTGTTAACATCTGATGTTGTGAGTGTGTGTCAACATCTGATGTTGTGAGTGTGTGTCAACATCTGATGTTGTGAGTGTGTGTCAACATCTGATGTTGTGAGTGTGTGTCAACATCGGATGTTGTGAGTGTGTTAACATCTGATGATGTTGTGAGTGTGTGTTAACATCTGATGTTGTGAGTGTTAACATCTGATGATGTTGTGAGTGTGTGTTAACATCTGATGTTGTGAGTGTGTTAACATCTGATGATGTTGTGAGTGTGTGTCAACATCTGATGTTGTGAGTGTGTGTTAACATCTGATGTTGTGAGTGTGTGTTAACATCTGATGTTGTGAGTGTGTGTTAACATCTGATGTTGTGAGAGTGTGTTAACATCTGATGTTGTGAGTGTGTGTTAACATCTGATGTTGTGAGTGTGTGTTAACATCTGATGTTGTGAGTGTGTGTTAACATCTGATGTTGTGAGTGTGTGTTAACATCTGATGTTGTGAGAGTGTGTCAACATCTGATGTTGTGAGTGTGTTAACATCTGATGATGTTGTGAGTGTGTGTTAACATCTGATGTTGTGAGTGTGTTAACATCTGATGATGTTGTGAGTGTGTTAACATCTGATGCTGTGAGTGTGTGCTAACATCTGATGTTGTGAGTGTGTGTTAACATCTGATGTTGTGAGAGTGTGTTAACATCTGATGTTGTGAGAGTGTGTTAACATCTGATGTTGTGAGTGTGTGTTAACATCTGATGATGTTGTGAGTGTGTGTTAACATCTGATGATGTTGTGAGTGTGTCAACATCTGATGTTGTGAGTGTGTGTTAACATCTGATGATGTTGTGAGTGTGTCAACATCTGATGTTGTGAGTGTGTTAACATCTGATGATGTTGTGAGTGTGTGTTAACATCTGATGTTGTGAGTGTGTTAACATCTGATGATGTTGTGAGTGTGTTAACATCTGATGTTGTGAGTGTGTGTTAACATCTGATGTTGTGAGTGTGTGTTAACATCTGATGATGTTGTGAGTGTGTGTTAACATCTGATGTTGTGAGTGTGTGTTAACATCTGATGTTGTGAGTGTGTTAACATCTGATGATGTTGTGAGTGTGTTAACATCTGATGTTGTGAGTGTGTGTTAACATCTGATGTTGTGAGTGTGTGTTAACATCTGATGTTGTGAGTGTGTGTTAACATCTGATGTTGTGAGTGTGTGTTAACATCTGATGTTGTGAGTGTGTGTTAACATCTGATGTTGTGAGAGTGTGTTAACATCTGATGTTGTGAGAGTGTGTTAACATCTGATGTTGTGAGTGTGTGTTAACATCTGATGTTGTGAGTGTGTGTTAACATCTGATGTTGTGAGAGTGTGTTAACATCTAAAGTTGTGAGTGTGTGTTAACATCTGATGATGTTGTGAGTGTGTCAACATCTGATGTTGTGAGTGTGTTAACATCTGATGATGTTGTGAGTGTGTGTTAACATCTGATGTTGTGAGTGTGTGTTAACATCTGATGTTGTGAGTGTGTGTTAACATCTGATGTTGTGAGTGTGTTAACATCTGATGTTGTGAGTGTGTTAACATCTGATGATGTTGTGAGTGTGTTAACATCTGATGTTGTGAGTGTGTTAACATCTGATGTTGTGAGTGTGTTAACATCTGATGATGTTGTGAGTGTGTTAACATCTGATGTTGTGAGTGTGTTAACATCTGATGTTGTGAGTGTGTTAACATCTGATGATGTTGTGAGTGTGTTAACATCTGATGTTGTGAGTGTGTGTTAACATCTGATGTTGTGAGTGTGTGTTAACATCTGATGTTGTGAGTGTGTGTTAACATCTGATGTTGTGAGAGTGTGTTAACATCTGATGTTGTGAGTGTGTGTTAACATCTGATGTTGTGAGAGTGTGTCAACATCTGATGTTGTGAGTGTGTGTCAACATCTGATGATGTTGTGAGTGTGTGTTAACATCTGATGATGTTGTGAGTGTGTTAACATCTGATGTTGTGAGTGTGTTAACATCTGATGATGTTGTGAGTGTGTTAACATCTGATGTTGTGAGTGTGTGTTAACATCTGATGTTGTGAGTGTGTTAACATCTGATGATGTTGTGAGTGTGTTAACATCTGATGTTGTGAGTGTGTGTTAACATCTGATGTTGTGAGTGTGTGTTAACATCTGATGTTGTGAGTGTGTGTTAACATCTGATGTTGTGAGAGTGTGTTAACATCTGATGTTGTGAGTGTGTGTTAACATCTGATGTTGTGAGAGTGTGTCAACATCTGATGTTGTGAGTGTGTGTCAACATCTGATGATGTTGTGAGTGTGTGTTAACATCTGATGATGTTGTGAGTGTGTGTTAACATCTGATGTTGTGAGTGTGTCAACATCTGATGTTGTGAGTGTGTTAACATCTGATGATGTTGTGAGTGTGTGTCAACATCTGATGTTGTGAGTGTGTTAACATCTGATGATGTTGTGAGTGTGTGTTAACATCTGATGATGTGAGTGTGTCAACATCTGATGTTGTGAGTGTTAACATCTGATGATGTTGTGAGTGTGTTAACATCTGATGATGTTGTGAGTGTGTGTTAACATCTGATGTTGTGAGTGTTAACATCTGATGATGTTGTGAGTGTGTGTTAACATCTGATGATGTTGTGAGTGTGTGTTAACATCTGATGTTGTGAGTGTGTGTTAACATCTGATGTTGTGAGTGTGTGTTAACATCTGATGATGTGAGTGTGTGTTAACATCTGATGATGTTGTGAGTGTGTGTTAACATCTGATGTTGTGAGTGTGTTAACATCTGATGATGTTGTGAGTGTGTGTTAACATCTGATGTTGTGAGTGTGTGTTAACATCTGATGATGTTGTGAGTGTGTGTCAACATCTGATGTTGTGAGTGTGTTAACATCTGATGATGTTGTGAGTGTGTGTTAACATCTGATGATGTTGTGAGTGTGTGTTAACATCTGATGATGTTGTGAGTGTGTGTTAACATCTGATGTTGTGAGTGTGTGTTAACATCTGATGTTGTGAGTGTGTGTTAACATCTGATGTTGTGAGTGTGTGTTAACATCTGATGTTGTGAGTGTGTGTTAACATCTGATGTTGTGAGTGTGTGTTAACATCTGATGTTGTGAGTGTGTGTTAACATCTGATGTTGTGAGTGTGTGTCAACATCTGATGCTGTGAGAGTGTGTTAACATCTGATGATGTTGTGAGTGTGTGTTAACATCTGATGATGTTGTGAGTGTGTGTTAACATCTGATGATGTTGTGAGTGTGTGTTAACATCTGATGTTGTGAGTGTGTGTTAACATCTGATGTTGTGAGTGTGTGTTAACATCTGATGTTGTGAGTGTGTGTTAACATCTGATGTTGTGAGTGTGTGTTAACATCTGATGTTGTGAGTGTGTTAACATCTGATGTTGTGAGTGTGTGTTAACATCTGATGTTGTGAGTGTGTGTTAACATCTGATGTTGTGAGTGTGTAATACTGAATCCTGAAAGCACACTTGTAGTTGGCGAGGGCCATGTAGGGAGCGCAGACGGGCACGGAGAACATCAGCACGTCGTCCGGGTGGGGAAGACCGGTCAGAGAGTCCAGAACGTCCTGATACACAACACACTCACATCCATTAATAAAGCTCAGTTATACATCATAATTCAGACAGGAAGTCTGATTTCCACTTCCTGTTTGTCCGGCTTCCCTCACCTCCGCCACAGGATTGTCCACGTCCTCCGTCTCCTGCAACACAAGCACAGCTCAGTACCTCCAGCATTAATGTCTCGGATCATGAGTGGTGTTTCACCGGTAGAGTCGGACCTTGGAGTCGGCGTCGTCGGCCGCTTCGGGGTCTTCGCTCGCTCGCGTGATGTTCACGGCTTCGGGCTTCAGAACCGCTTTCTGAGGAGGAGGAGGACGTTTCCTGACCGGCTCTTCTTTCATTCTGCCTTTCTTGCCCTTCTTTGGTTTCTCCTGCTTGCTGGATCCTGCGGACTGGACAGAAACACACACTGATGATATTTCTCTGAGGTCACGTGATGCGCATGTGAACTGTCAGACTGACCCCCAATAACTGCATCATCATCTCTCGGTCCTCTTCGTCCTGGTCTTTGTACTTGTCCTTCATCTTCTTCAGTTTGTTCTGAGAGAAACAGAGACACACATGAGTGGACTGGATCTCCTGAGCCGTGAGAGTGCTGGAGCTGCATCACCTTCTGTCCTCTCTTCAGCGGCGGGATCGGGCCGTTCCTGCGCTCCGCCGCGCTCTCCGGCTCCGCCGCGCTCTCCGGCTCCGCCGCGCTCTCCGGCTCCGCCGCGCTCTCCGGCTCCGCTGTGCGGTCATCCGCGCTCTCTGGCCTCGGCTTCTTCATGTCCCTGATGACAGCGACAGGTGTTAGTGTGTGTGTGTGTGTGGTCTCACCTGCGCTGTCTGGCCGTCAGGTGTGTGTGGTCTCACCTGCGCTGTCTGGCCGTCAGGTGTTTTCTCCCATGAGCCTCGGCTGCGTTCGCCTGCAGGACACACACTTTAAACATCTGCACATTGAGTTCAAACGGAGTCATGTGATCTGTTGGTCACGCACCTGATGCGACTCGTCCTGCTTGAAGGCGTCGGTCTGAAGAGTCCTGCGGAGAGAGAGACACGGACTGAAGCGATCGCCCCGTCTCACTCACTCACACACACACACACACACACACACACACACACACACCTGTTGGGCTGCAGGTGTGACAGTGAGATGCTGGTGTCGGGGAAGCTGATCTCTGCGCTCTGCTCTTCCTGGTCTCTGATGTTGCTGTCTGTCAGCGGCTCCTCCTCTTCCTCACGCTCCTCTTCCTCACGCTTCTCCTCCTCTTCCTCACGCTTCTCCTCCTCCTCGCTGTCTTCACCTGAGACACAGCACACAGAGTTAGAGTATCTGACGGAGGCTTGAGAACGAGGAGAGATGATGATGATGATGATGTTCATGAACCTAAGAGTTCGTCTCCCTCCTCCAGGAGCTCTGCGGTGCTGGACGCCACGTCCTCTTCCTCATCCAGGGTCTTCATCTTCCTCTCCCCACGATGCCTAAAAAGACTCTGATCATCGACCTGCAACCGCAGAAGAAGAGCCCTGATTATGATGATCACATGCCCACTGATAACTGATGAAGAACAGCAGCTTCACCTTGAACAGAAACCCGAAGCCCATGATCAGATATGATGGAGGCAGGAAGTTTTTCTTCCCTGTGGAAAAGCAATAAAGAACATTTAGGGATCTTTCCCATATGATGAGTCTGCAGATGAGCTGACCTCTGACCTCTGATCATGAAGCTGCCGGTGGTCAGGTATTCTCCTGTCGGAGCGGTTTTGGTCACTTGATGATGATGGACCCACCAGGCGCTGGTGATGACCTTAGCATCCCACGCCGCGCTGTAGCAGACGCCCATCGTCCCGGCCTCGGTCAGCGTGCGGGGGGGAATCGGCTGGCCTGAGGGAGCAGAGCACGCTCAGAAGAGCACTAGCACAGGTCAAAGGTCACGGGGTCGATTCCCCCATACGCACAACCGGCGTAGCGTCATAGAACGTCTCTGAAAAGGTTCCCGCCCACTTTTAGGGGAAAACAAACCGGCGACCGCCATACACAGTATCGGATTGAGGACGTGTACTAACCCTTACAAACATGCCAAAGAGTTGTGGTGTGGTGGGTGCACCAATAATATTTGTAAAAACCCAAAATTGAAATGTATTCCTTGTGCACTCAGTAGCTACTCTAAATATAAAGACATAATATATACATTTAAAGATGTTTACTTCTTAAAACCGAAGTAAAATCATTCACTGGCTACCTGGTGACTCGATGCGGTACGAGTAAATGTCCGCGTAAGACACGGGGTGGGGTTGTTAGACCATTTTGACGCTGGTAGAATGAAGGGACATGTTTTTAAGTTGCCCAAATTAAGTTTATAAATGGATCATTCACGCTCTATGGAAGGCAGGGTGGACATATAATTACTCAACATATTTCATTTAAGTGATTTCTGAAGTTAAACACGTCTGCCGGCTGTGTACAGACGTTGTTTTGTGCCGCTATTTTGCATTGAAGTCTATGGGAAGTGTGGTTTGTTTTCCCCTAAAAAGGGGTGGTTACGAAATTGACAGTTAAGTTCCCAGATGTGCCGGTTGTATGTATAATGCATGCACTGATCACATGTAATAATTAAATGCAATTAAAGTCGTTTTGGATAAAAGCATCTGCCAAAGAGAGCTCTGAGTTCAGTCACCTGATCAGGACAGTTTCCTCACTATAAACTCTCTCTATCTGAACTGAACACACAGATCACTGTTACTCAACACCACATCAGATCACTGTTACTCAACACAACATCAGATCACTGTTACTCAACACCACATCAGATCACCGTTACTCAACACCACATCAGATCACTGTTACTCAACACCACATCAGATCACTGTTACTCAACACAACATCAGATCACCATTACTCAACACCACATCAGATCACTGTTACTCAACACCACATCAGATCACTGTTACTCAACACCACATCAGATCACTGTTACTCAACACCACATCAGATCACTGTTACTCAACACAACATCAGATCACCATTACTCAACACCACATCAGATCACTGTTACTCAACACCACATCAGATCACTGTTACTCAACACCACATCAGATCACCATTACTCAACACCACATCAGATCACTGTTACTCAACACCACATCAGATCACCGTTACTCAACACCACATCAGAACACTGTTACTCAACACCACATCAGATCACCGTTACTCAACACCACATCAGATCACTGTTACTCAACACCACATCAGATCACTGTTACTCAACACCACATCAGATCACTGTTACTCAACACAACATCAGATCACCATTACTCAACACCACATCAGATCACTGTTACTCAACACCACATCAGATCACTGTTACTCAACACAACATCAGATCACCGTTACTCAACACCACATCAGATCACTGTTACTCAACACCACATCAGATCACTGTTACTCAACACCACATCAGATCACCATTACTCAACACCACATCAGATCACTGTTACTCAACACCACATCAGATCACCGTTACTCAACACCACATCAGATCACTGTTACTCAACACCACATCAGATCACCGTTACTCAACACCACATCAGATCACTGTTACTCAACACCACATCAGATCACTGTTACTCAACACAACATCAGATCACTGTTACTCAACACCACATCAGATCACTGTTACTCAACACCACATCAGATCACCGTTACTCAACACCACATCAGATCACCGTTACTCAACACCACATCAGAACACTGTTACTCAACACCACATCAGATCACTGTTACTCAACACAACATCAGATCACCGTTACTCAACACAACATCAGATCACCGTTACTCAACACCACATCAGAACACCGTTACTCAACACCACATCAGATCACCGTTACTCAACACAACATCAGATCACTGTTACTCAACACCACATCAGATCACCGTTACTCAACACCACATCAGATCACTGTTACTCAACACCACATCAGATCACTGTTACTCAACACCACATCAGATCACCGTTACTCAACACCACATCAGATCACTGTTACTCAACACCACATCAGAACACCGTTACTCAACACCACATCAGATCACCGTTACTCAACACCACATCAGATCACTGTTACTCAACACCACATCAGAACACCGTTACTCAACACCACATCAGATCACTGTTACTCAACACCACATCAGATCACTGTTACTCAACACCACATCAGATCACCGTTACTCAACACCACATCAGATCACCGTTACTCAACACCACATCAGATCACCGTTACTCAACACAACATCAGATCACTGTTACTCAACACCACATCAGATCACTGTTACTCAACACAACATCAGATCACTGTTACTCAACACCACATCAGAACACTGTTACTCAACACAACATCAGATCACTGTTACTCAACACCACATCAGATCACCGTTACTCAACACAACATCAGATCACTGTTACTCAACACCACATCAGATCACTGTTACTCAACACCACATCAGAACACTGTTACTCAACACCACATCAGAACACTGTTACTCAACACCTCATCAGATCACCGTTACTCAACACAACATCAGATCACTGTTACTCAACACCACATAAGATCACTGTTACTCAACACAACATCAGATCACTGTTACTCAACACCACATAAGATCACTGTTACTCAACACCACATCAGAACACTGTTACTCAACACAACATCAGATCACTGTTACTCAACACCACATCAGATCACCGTTACTCAACACCACATCAGAACACTGTTACTCAACACCACATCAGATCACCGTTACTCAACACCACATCAGATCACCGTTACTCAACACCACATCAGATCACTGTTACTCAACACCACATCAGAACACTGTTACTCAACACCACATCAGATCACTGTTACTCAACACCACATTAGATCACTGTTACTCAACACAACATCAGATCACCGTTACTCAACACCACATCAGATCACCGTTACTCAACACCACATCAGATCACTGTTACTCAACACCACATCAGAACACCGTTACTCAACACCACATCAGATCACTGTTACTCAACACCACATCAGATCACTGTTACTCAACACCACATCAGAACACCGTTACTCAACACCACATCAGATCACTGTTACTCAACACCACATCAGATCACTGTTACTCAACACCACATCAGATCACTGTTACTCAACACCACATCAGATCACCGTTACTCAACACCACATCAGATCACCGTAACTCAACACCACATCAGATCACCGTTACTCAACACAACATCAGATCACCGCTACTCAACACCACATCAGATCACCGTTACTCAACACCACATCAGATCACCGTTACTCAACACCACATCAGATCACTGTTACTCAACACCACATCAGATCATCGTTACTCAACACAACATCAGATCACCGTTACTCAACATCAGATCACCATTACTCAACACCACATCAGATCACCGTTACTCAACACCACATCAGATCACCGTTACTCAACACAACATCAGATCACCGTTACTCAACATCAGATCAGATCACTGTTACTCAACACCACATCAGATCACCGTTACTCAACACCATATCAGATCACTGTTACTCAACACCACATTAGATCACCGTTACTCAACACCACATCAGATCACCGTTACTCAACACCACATCAGATCACTGTTACTCAACACCACATCAGATCACCGTTACTCAACACCACATCAGATCACCGTAACTCAACACCACATCAGATCACCGTTACTCAACACCACATCAGATCACCGTTACTCAACACAACATCAGATCACCGTTACTCAACACAACATCAGATCACCGTTACTCAACACCACATCAGATCACCGTTACTCAACACCACATCAGATCACCGTTACACAACACCACATCAGATCACCGTTACTCAACACCACATCAGATCACCGTTACTCAACACCACATCAGATCACTGTTACTCAACACCACATCAGATCACCGTTACTCAACACCACATCAGATCACCGTTACTCAACACCACATCAGATCACCGTTACACAACACCACATCAGATCACCGTTACTCAACACCACATCAGATCACCGTTACTCAACACAACATCAGATCACCGTTACTCAACATCAGATCAGATCACCGTTACTCAACACCACATCAGATCACCGTTACTCAACACCACATCAGATCACTGTTACTCAACACCACATCAGATCACCGTTACTCAACACCACATCAGATCACCGTTACTCAACACCACATCAGATCACTGTTACTCAACACCACATCAGATCACCGTTACTCAACACCACATCAGATCACCGTTACTCAACACCACATCAGATCACCGTTACTCAACACAACATCAGATCACCGTTACTCAACACAACATCAGATCACTGTTACTCAACACCACATCAGATCATCGTTACTCAACACAACATCAGATCACCGTTACTCAACACAACATCAGATCACTGTTACTCAACACCACATCAGATCACCGTTACTCAACACCACATCAGATCACCGTTACTCAACACCACATCAGATCATCGTTACTCAACACCACATCAGATCACCGTTACTCAACACAACATCAGATCACTGTTACTCAACACCACATCAGATCATCGTTACTCAACACAACATCAGATCACCGTTACTCAACACAACATCAGATCACTGTTACTCAACACCACATCAGATCACCGTTACTCAACACAACATCAGATCACCGTTACTCAACACAACATCAGGTCACAGTTACTCAACACCACATCAGATCACCGTTACTCAACACCACATCAGATCACTGTAACTCAACACCACATCAGATCACTGTTACTCAACACCACATCAGATCACCGTTACTCAACACCACACCACATCAGATTACTCAACACCACATCAGATCACCGTTACTCAACACCACATCAGATCACTTTTACTCAACACCACATCAGATCACCGTTACTCAACACCACATCAGATCACCATTACTCAACACCACATCAGATACTCAACACCACATCAGATCACCGTTACTCAACACCACATCAGATCACCGTTACTCAACACAACACCACATCAGATCACTGTTACTCAACACAACATCAGATCACTGTTACTCAACACCACATCAGATCACCGTTACTCAACACCACATCAGATCACCGTTACTCAACACCACATCAGATCACCTTTACTCAACACCACATCAGATCACCGTTACTCAACACCACATCAGATCACCGTTACTCAACACAACACCACATCAGATCATCGTTACTCAACACCACATCAGATCACCGTTACTCAACACAACACCACATCAGATCACTGTTACTCAACACAACATCAGATCACTGTTACTCAACACCACATCAGATCACCGTTACTCAACACCACACCACATCAGATCACTGTTACTCAACACCACATCAGATCACCGTTACTCAACACCACATCAGATCATCGTTACTCAACACCACACCACATCAGATTACTCAACACCACATCAGATCACCTTTACTCAACACCACATCAGATCACCGTTACTCAACACCACATCAGATCACCGTTACTCAACACCACATCAGATCATCGTTACTCAACACCACATCAGATCACCGTTACTCAACACCACATCAGATCACCGTTACTCAACACCACATCAGATCACCGTTACACTCAACACCACATCAGATCACCGTTACTCAACACCACATCAGATCACCGTTACTCAACACCACATCAGATCACCGTTACACTCAACACCACATCAGATCACCGTTACTCAACACCACATCAGATCACTGTTACTCAACACAACATCAGATCACTGTTACTCAACACCACATCAGATCAGGGCTCGCAAAAACGCCCGCCCGACGTCCCGGGGCTATTGTGTTTTCCAGTCGGGCTACCAAAATGCATAACCGGCCTGCCCGACGGGCTATCTGAAATAGTGTTCGCTTCAGTCTTGTTATAATCAGATTCAGCGCGTTCTTCGTCTTCAATCCGCAGTGGCGCCGAACAGAGCGCACGTCAGAAACAGAGGACAGGGTGTGTGTGTGTGTGTGTGTGTGTGTATCTGAGCCTCATTGGTCTGTCACTGCTCGTAAATGTCAGAATATTAGAGATTACCAATCAAATCAAAGTAGGCGGGATTTATATTCACAGAAGCTACTGAGCGCGAATTTGAGCAGAGCGACTCGACGCTTCATGTTTATGGTCAAGTGCGATAATGTAAGTAGCTAAACTAAATATTTCACATTTTACTTTTTTTTTTTTGTGTTCATAAATGTTAAATAAATGCCAAATTATCAGGCAAACGAATTTACTTGTCTAATTTCGCCATTTTGAACTGAAAATAGGCCTTTGTAACGTGACTCATGTAATGTAATTCGTTTACTGTCATTGTGAGGGGACGAGAAACAAAGCCGTTTTCATCTTGTTAGGCACAATATTAATAACGAATGTGTACATGTTGAGAATTAATATAGTACAATTTGTAGCCTTCAGTAAATTAAAAAAATGTTTAGAAGTGAGAGCAGGTAGGCTATTGACAAATACTGCCCGCTGACATAGTTTTAAAGCTATTTCTTATATTTTTTTTGGCCTTCAAACGTCTTGAAATGCACATATCAGAGACATAAAAAATTTGAACCCCCTAACAACCTTATTTAGGACCTATTTGATTATAAAGCCCTGTCTATGGCCCTGTATTAAGATCAATAATGAATGTGTACATATTGTGAATACATTTAATAAACTTAGTTAGGCTACATAGCTTTCCTAGTAGCTTTCAGTAAATGAACGTGTCTGAGAAAATGATTCATAAATCAACCTATCAGCTGACCCCAAGTTTACTTTCGTCATTGACAGACAAAAATGAAAAGCCTATCAGTCAAAGCTCAGCTTTAGGACGGGAAGAGCCAGAGAAAAACAAAGAGAAAAAGAGTGATGCTGATGAGGAGATAAAAATAATCAGCGGTGTGACATGGTTTTAAAGCTATTGTTGTCCAATTTTTTTGGCATTCAAAACATCTTAAAATGCACATATGTAGATCAGAGAAATAAAAAATTTCTCGGGCCCCCGAGAAAATTATTGCAGATTGGCCCCCGAACACCCCTAACTAGTCTACCTCACATTTGGGACCTCAGTGATGATAAAACCCTGCCATCTGCATGTTAATGAAACTAGTTACAGTAATTGTGAGCGTTAGACCCTAACCCAAAGTGTTACCTTTTTTTTATCCTACCCTCATTGGGGGCTGAGCCACAGACAGATTCATGTTCCATACTGGTCACACACATTTCACTTCAGAGAACCAGATGTATATTTGTATTGATGATTCTAATTTGATTATTTTATATCCAACTGTTGATATTTGTGTTTTGAAACAGTTTTTGATTCATGGTTTGACTCCTAACCAATTTTCTACATTAAAAATAGTCTTTTTATGTGGGCTACTAAAAATTCATTTCGGGCTACCAAAATCTGAAGAGTGCCTGCCCGAAGGGCTACCAGCCATTTAGAAATTTTGCGAGCCCTGCAGATCACCGTTACTCAACACAACATCAGATCACCGTTACTCAACACCACATCAGATCACTGTTACTCAACACCACATCAGATCACCGTTACTCAACACCACATCAGATCACCGTTACTCAACACCACATCAGATCACTGTTACTCAACACCACATCAGATCACTGTTACTCAACACTACATCAGATCACTGTTACTCAACACCACATCAGATCACCGTTACTCAACACCACATCAGATCACTGTTACTCAACACCACATCAGATCACTGTTACTCAACACCACATCAGAACACCGTTACTCAACACCACATCAGATCACTGTTACTCAACACAACATCAGATCACTGTTACTCAACACAACATCAGATCACTGTTACTCAAACACCACATCAGAACACCGTTACTCAACACCACATCAGAACACCGTTACTCAACACAACATCAGATCACCATTACTCAACACCACATCAGAACACCGTTACTCAACACAACATCAGATCACCGTTACTCAACACCACATCAGAACACCGTTACTCAACACCACATCAGATCACTGTTACTCAACACACAACATCAGATCACTGTTACTCAACACAACATCAGATCACTGTTACTCAACACCACATCAGAACACCGTTACTCAACACCACATCAGATCACTGTTACTCAACACAACATCAGATCACTGTTACTCAACACCACATCAGATCACCGTTACTCAACACCACATCAGATCACTGTTACTCAACACCACATCAGATCACCGTTACTCAACACCACATCAGATCACTGTTACTCAAACACAACATCAGATCACCGTTACTCAACACCACATCAGATCACTGTTACTCAACACCACATCAGATCACCGTTACTCAACACCACATCAGATCACCGTTACTCAACACAACATCAGATCACTGTTACTCAACACCACATCAGATCACCGTTACTCAACACCACATCAGATCACTGTTACTCAACACAACATCAGATCACTGTTACTCAACACCACATCAGATCACTGTTCAACACAACATCAGATCACTGTTACTCAACACCACATCAGATCACCGTTACTCAACACCACATCAGAACACTGTTACTCAACACCACATCAGAACACTGTTACTCAACACCACATCAGATCACTGTTACTCAACCACAACATCAGATCACTGTTACTCAACACCACATCAGATCACCGTTACTCAACACCACATCAGATCACTGTTACTCAACACCACATCAGATCACTGTTACTCAACACCACATCAGATCACCGTTACTCAACACCACATCAGATCACTGTTACTCAACACAACATCAGATCACTGTTACTCAACACCACATCAGATCACTGTTACTCAACACAACATCAGATCACTGTTACTCAACACCACATCAGATCACCGTTACTCAACACCACATCAGAACACTGTTACTCAACACCACATCAGAACACTGTTACTCAACACCACATCAGATCACTGTTACTCAACACAACATCACATCACTGTTACTCAACACCACATCAGATCACTGTTACTCAACACAACATCAGATCACTGTTACTCAACCACCACATCAGATCACCGTTACTCAACACAACATCAGATCACTGTTACTCAACACCACATCAGATCACTGTTACTCAACACAACATCAGATCACTGTTACTCAACACAACATCAGATCACTGTTACTCAATACCACATCAGAACACCGTTACTCAACACCACATCAGATCACTGTTACTCAACACAACATCAGATCACTGTTACTCAACACCACATCAGATCACCGTTACTCAACACCACATCAGATCACCGTTACTCAACACCACATCAGATCACCGTTACTCAACACCACATCAGATCACTGTTACTCAACACCACATCAGATCACCGTTACTCAACAACATCAGATCACCGTTACTCAACACAACATCAGATCACTGTTACTCAACACCACATCAGATCACCGTTACTCAACACAACATCAGATCACCGTTACTCAACACAACATCAGATCACTGTTACTCAACACCACATCAGATCACCGTTACTCAACACAACATCAGATCACCGTTACTCAACACCACATCAGATCACCGTTACTCAACACCACATCAGATCACCGTTACTCAACACAACACCACATCAGATCACCGTTACTCAACACCACATCAGATCACCGTTACTCAACACCACATCAGATCACTGTTACTCAACACCACATCAGATCACCGTTACTCAACACCACATCAGATCACCGTTACTCAACACAACACCACATCAGATCATCGTTACTCAACACAACATCAGATCACTGTTACTCAACACAACATCAGATCACTGTTACTCAACACCACATCAGATCACCGTTACTCAACACCACATCAGATCACCGTTACTCAACACAACATCAGATCACTGTTACTCAACACCACATCAGATCACCGTTACTCAACACCACATCAGATCACCGTTACTCAACACAACATCAGATCACTGTTACTCAACACAACATCAGATCACCGTTACTCAACACCACATCAGATCACCGTTACTCAACACCACATCAGATCACTGTTACTCAACACAACATCAGATCACTGTTACTCAACACCACATCAGATCACCGTTACTCAACACCACATCAGATCACCGTTACTCAACACCACATCAGATCCACTGTTACTCAACACAACATCAGATCACTGTTACTCAACACCACATCAGATCACCGTTACTCAACACCACATCAGATCACCGTTACTCAACACAACACCACATCAGATCACCGTTACTCAACACCACATCAGATCACCGTTACTCAACACAACATCAGATCACTGTTACTCAACACCACATCAGATCACTGTTACTCAACACCACATCAGATCACTGTTACTCAACACCACATCAGATCACCGTTACTCAACACCACATCAGATCACCGTTTACACTCAACACCACATCAGATCACCGTTACTCAACACCACATCAGATCACTGTTACTCAACACCACATCAGATCACCGTTACACTCAACACCACATCAGATCACCGTTACTCAACACCACATCAGATCACTGTTACTCAACACAACATCAGATCACTGTTACTCAACACCACATCAGATCAGGGCTCGCAAAAACGCCCCGCCCGACGTCCCGGGGCTATTGTGTTTTCCAGTCGGGCTACCAAAATGCATAACCGGCCTGCCCGACGGGCTATCTGAAATAGTGTTCGCTTCAGTCTTGTTATAATCAGATTCAGCGCGTTCTTCGTCTTCAATCCGCAGTGGCGCCGAACAGAGCGCACGTCAGAAACAGAGGACAGGGTGTGTGTGTGTGTGTGTGTGTGTGTGTGTATCTGAGCCTCATTGGTCTGTCACTGCTCGTAAATGTCAGAATATTAGAGATTACCAATCAAATCAAAGTAGGCGGGATTTATATTCACAGAAGCTACTGAGCGCGAATTTGAGCAGAGCGACTCGACGCTTACATGTTTATGGTCAAGTGCGATAATGTAAGTAGCTAAACTAAATATTTCACATTTTACTTTTTTTTTTTTGTGTTCATAAATGTTAAATAAATGCCAAATTATCAGGCAAACGAATTTACTTGTCTAATTTCGCCATTTTGAACTGAAAATAGGCCTTTGTAACGTGACTCATGTAATGTAATTCGTTTACTGTCATTGTGAGGGGACGAGAAACAAAAGCCGTTTTCATCTTGTTAGGCACAATATTAATAACGAATGTGTACATGTTGAGATTTAATATAGTACAATTTGTAGCCTTCAGTAAATTAAAAAATGTTTAGAAGTGAGAGCAGGTAGGCTATTGACAAATACTGCCCGCTGACATAGTTTTAAAGCTATTTCTTATATTTTTTTTGGCCTTCAAACGTCTTGAAATGCACATATCAGAGACATAAAAAATTTGAACCCCCTAACAACCTTATTTAGGACCTATTTGATTATAAAGCCCTGTCTATGGCCCTGTATTAAGATCAATAATGAATGTGTACATATTGTGAATACATTTAATAAACTTAGTTAGGCTACATAGCTTTCCTAGTAGCTTTCAGTAAATGAACGTGTCTGAGAAAATGATTCATAAATCAACCTATCAGCTGACCCCAAGTTTACTTTCGTCATTGACAGACAAAAATGAAAAGCCTATCAGTCAAAGCTCAGCTTTAGGACGGGAAGAGCCAGAGAAAAACAAAGAGAAAAAGAGTGATGCTGATGAGGAGATAAAAATAATCAGCGGTGTGACATGGTTTTAAAAGCTATTGTTGTCCAATTTTTTTTGGCATTCAAAACATCTTAAAATGCACATATGTAGATCAGAGAAATAAAAAATTTCTCGGGCCCCCCGAGAAAATTATTGCAGATTGGCCCCCGAACACCCCTAACTAGTCTACCTCACATTTGGGACCTCAGTGATGATAAAACCCTGCCATCTGCATGTTAATGAAACTAGTTACAGTAATTGTGAGCGTTAGACCCTAACCCAAAGTGTTTACCTTTTTTTTTTTTTTTTTTTTTTATCCTACCCTCATTGGGGGCTGAGCCACAGACAGATTCATGTTCCATACTGGTCACACACATTTCACTTCAGAGAACCAGATGTATATTTGTATTGATGATTCTAATTTGATTATTTTATATCCAACTGTTGATATTTGTGTTTTGAAACAGTTTTTGATTCATGGTTTGACTCCTAACCAATTTTCTACATTAAAAATAGTCTTTTTATGTGGGCTACTAAAAATTCATTTCGGGCTACCAAAATCTGAAGAGTGCCTGCCCGAAGGGCTACAGCCATTTAGAAATTTTGCGAGCCCTGCAGATCACCGTTACTCAACACAACATCAGATCACCGTTACTCAACACCACATCAGATCACTGTTACTCAACACCACATCAGATCACCGTTACTCAACACCACATCAGATCACCGTTACTCAACACCACATCAGATCACTGTTACTCAACACCACATCAGATCACTGTTACTCAACACCACATCAGATCACCGTTACTCAACACCACATCAGATCACTGTTACTCAACACCACATCAGATCACTGTTACTCAACACCACATCAGATCACTGTTACTCAACACCACATCAGATCACCGTTACTCAACACCACATCAGATCACTGTTACTCAACACCACATCAGATCACTGTTACTCAACACCACATCAGATCACTGTTACTCAACACAACATCAGATCACTGTTACTCAACACCACATCAGATCACTGTTACTCAACACTACATCAGATCACTGTTACTCAACACCACATCAGATCACCGTTACTCAACACCACATCAGATCACTGTTACTCAACACCACATCAGATCACTGTTACTCAACACCACATCAGAACACCGTTACTCAACACCACATCAGATCACTGTTACTCAACACAACATCAGATCACTGTTACTCAACACAACATCAGATCACTGTTACTCAACACCACATCAGAACACCGTTACTCAACACCACATCAGAACACCGTTACTCAAACACAACATCAGATCTCCATTACTCAACACCACATCAGAACACCGTAACTCAACACAACATCAGATCACCGTTACTCAACACCACATCAGAACACCGTTACTCAACACCACATCAGATCACTGTTACTCAACACAACATCAGATCACTGTTACTCAACACAACATCAGATCACTGTTACTCAACACCACATCAGAACACCGTTACTCAACACCACATCAGATCACTGTTACTCAACACAACATCAGATCACTGTTACTCAACACCACATCAGATCACCGTTACTCAACACCACATCAGATCACTGTTACTCAACACCACATCAGATCACCGTTACTCAACACCACATCAGATCACTGTTACTCAACACAACATCAGATCACTGTTACTCAACACCACATCAGATCACCGTTACTCAACACCACATCAGATCACTGTTACTCAATACCACATCAGAACACCGTTACTCAACACCACATCAGATCACTGTTACTCAACACAACATCAGATCACTGTTACTCAACACCACATCAGATCACCGTTACTCAACACCACATCAGATCACCGTTACTCAACACCACATCAGATCACCGTTACTCAACACCACATCAGATCACTGTTACTCAACACCACATCAGATCACCGTTACTCAACACAACATCAGATCACCGTTACTCAACACAACATCAGATCACTGTTACTCAACACCACATCAGATCACCGTTACTCAACACAACATCAGATCACCGTTACTCAACACAACATCAGATCACTGTTACTCAACACCACATCAGATCACCGTTACTCAACACAACATCAGATCACCGTTACTCAACACCACATCAGATCACCGTTACTCAACACCACATCAGATCACCGTTACTCAACACAACACCACATCAGATCACCGTTACTCAACACCACATCAGATCACCGTTACTCAACACCACATCAGATCACTGTTACTCAACACCACATCAGATCACCGTTACTCAACACCACATCAGATCACCGTTACTCAACACAACACCACATCAGATCATCGTTACTCAACACAACATCAGATCACTGTTACTCAACACAACATCAGATCACTGTTACTCAACACCACATCAGATCACCGTTACTCAACACCACATCAGATCACCGTTACTCAACACAACATCAGATCACTGTTACTCAACACCACATCAGATCACCGTTACTCAACACCACATCAGATCACCGTTACTCAACACAACATCAGATCACTGTTACTCAACACAACATCAGATCACCGTTACTCAACACCACATCAGATCACCGTTACTCAACACCACATCAGATCACTGTTACTCAACACAACATCAGATCACTGTTACTCAACACCACATCAGATCACCGTTACTCAACACCACATCAGATCACCGTTACTCAACACCACATCAGATCACTGTTACTCAACACAACATCAGATCACTGTTACTCAACACCACATCAGATCACCGTTACTCAACACCACATCAGATCACCGTTACTCAACACAACACCACATCAGATCACCGTTACTCAACACCACATCAGATCACCGTTACTCAACACAACATCAGATCACTGTTACTCAACACCACATCAGATCACTGTTACTCAACACCACATCAGATCACTGTTACTCAACACCACATCAGATCACCGTTACTCAACACCACATCAGATCACCGTTACACTCAACACCACATCAGATCACCGTTACTCAACACCACATCAGATCACTGTTACTCAACACCACATCAGATCACCGTTACACTCAACACCACATCAGATCACCGTTACTCAACACCACATCAGATCACTGTTACTCAACACAACATCAGATCACTGTTACTCAACACCACATCAGATCAGGGCTCGCAAAAACGCCCGCCCGACGTCCCGGGGCTATTGTGTTTTCCAGTCGGGCTACCAAAATGCATAACCGGCCTGCCCGACGGGCTATCTGAAATAGTGTTCGCTTCAGTCTTGTTATAATCAGATTCAGCGCGTTCTTCGTCTTCAATCCGCAGTGGCGCCGAACAGAGCGCACGTCAGAAACAGAGGACAGGGTGTGTGTGTGTGTGTGTGTGTGTGTGTGTATCTGAGCCTCATTGGTCTGTCACTGCTCGTAAATGTCAGAATATTAGAGATTACCAATCAAATCAAAGTAGGCGGGATTTATATTCACAGAAGCTACTGAGCGCGAATTTGAGCAGAGCGACTCGACGCTTCATGTTTATGGTCAAGTGCGATAATGTAAGTAGCTAAACTAAATATTTCACATTTTACTTTTTTTTTTTTGTGTTCATAAATGTTAAATAAATGCCAAATTATCAGGCAAACGAATTTACTTGTCTAATTTCGCCATTTTGAACTGAAAATAGGCCTTTGTAACGTGACTCATGTAATGTAATTCGTTTACTGTCATTGTGAGGGGACGAGAAACAAAGCCGTTTTCATCTTGTTAGGCACAATATTAATAACGAATGTGTACATGTTGAGAATTAATATAGTACAATTTGTAGCCTTCAGTAAATTAAAAAAATGTTTAGAAGTGAGAGCAGGTAGGCTATTGACAAATACTGCCCGCTGACATAGTTTTAAAGCTATTTCTTATATTTTTTTTGGCCTTCAAACGTCTTGAAATGCACATATCAGAGACATAAAAAATTTGAACCCCCTAACAACCTTATTTAGGACCTATTTGATTATAAAGCCCTGTCTATGGCCCTGTATTAAGATCAATAATGAATGTGTACATATTGTGAATACATTTAATAAACTTAGTTAGGCTACATAGCTTTCCTAGTAGCTTTCAGTAAATGAACGTGTCTGAGAAAATGATTCATAAATCAACCTATCAGCTGACCCCAAGTTTACTTTCGTCATTGACAGACAAAAATGAAAAGCCTATCAGTCAAAGCTCAGCTTTAGGACGGGAAGAGCCAGAGAAAAACAAAGAGAAAAAGAGTGATGCTGATGAGGAGATAAAAATAATCAGCGGTGTGACATGGTTTTAAAGCTATTGTTGTCCAATTTTTTTGGCATTCAAAACATCTTAAAATGCACATATGTAGATCAGAGAAATAAAAAATTTCTCGGGCCCTCGAGAAAATTATTGCAGATTGGCCCCCGAACACCCCTAACTAGTCTACCTCACATTTGGGACCTCAGTGATGATAAAACCCTGCCATCTGCATGTTAATGAAACTAGTTACAGTAATTGTGAGCGTTAGACCCTAACCCAAAGTGTTACCTTTTTTTTTTTTTTTTTTTTTATCCTACCCTCATTGGGGGCTGAGCCACAGACAGATTCATGTTCCATACTGGTCACACACATTTCACTTCAGAGAACCAGATGTATATTTGTATTGATGATTCTAATTTGATTATTTTATATCCAACTGTTGATATTTGTGTTTTGAAACAGTTTTTGATTCATGGTTTGACTCCTAACCAATTTTCTACATTAAAAATAGTCTTTTTATGTGGGCTACTAAAAATTCATTTCGGGCTACCAAAATCTGAAGAGTGCCTGCCCGAAGGGCTACCAGCCATTTAGAAATTTTGCGAGCCCTGCAGATCACCGTTACTCAACACAACATCAGATCACCGTTACTCAACACCACATCAGATCACTGTTACTCAACACCACATCAGATCACCGTTACTCAACACCACATCAGATCACCGTTACTCAACACCACATCAGATCACTGTTACTCAACACCACATCAGATCACTGTTACTCAACACTACATCAGATCACTGTTACTCAACACCACATCAGATCACCGTTACTCAACACCACATCAGATCACTGTTACTCAACACCACATCAGATCACTGTTACTCAACACCACATCAGAACACCGTTACTCAACACCACATCAGATCACTGTTACTCAACACAACATCAGATCACTGTTACTCAACACAACATCAGATCACTGTTACTCAACACCACATCAGAACACCGTTACTCAACACCACATCAGAACACCGTTACTCAACACAACATCAGATCACCATTACTCAACACCACATCAGAACACCGTTACTCAACACAACATCAGATCACCGTTACTCAACACCACATCAGAACACCGTTACTCAACACCACATCAGATCACTGTTACTCAACACAACATCAGATCACTGTTACTCAACACAACATCAGATCACTGTTACTCAACACCACATCAGAACACCGTTACTCAACACCACATCAGATCACTGTTACTCAACACAACATCAGATCACTGTTACTCAACACCACATCAGATCACCGTTACTCAACACCACATCAGATCACTGTTACTCAACACCACATCAGATCACCGTTACTCAACACCACATCAGATCACTGTTACTCAACACAACATCAGATCACTGTTACTCAACACCACATCAGATCACCGTTACTCAACACCACATCAGATCACTGTTACTCAACACCACATCAGATCACCGTTACTCAACACCACATCAGATCACTGTTACTCAACACAACATCAGATCACTGTTACTCAACACCACATCAGATCACCGTTACTCAACACCACATCAGATCACTGTTACTCAACACAACATCAGATCACTGTTACTCAACACCACATCAGATCACTGTTACTCAACACAACATCAGATCACTGTTACTCAACACCACATCAGATCACCGTTACTCAACACCACATCAGAACACTGTACTCAACACCACATCAGAACACTGTTACTCAACACCACATCAGATCACTGTTACTCAACACAACATCAGATCACTGTTACTCAACACCACATCAGATCACCGTTACTCAACACCACATCAGATCACTGTTACTCAACACCACATCAGATCACTGTTACTCAACACCACATCAGATCACTGTTACTCAACACAACATCAGATCACTGTTACTCAACACAACATCAGATCACTGTTACTCAACACCACATCAGATCACCGTTACTCAACACCACATCAGATCACTGTTACTCAACACAACATCAGATCACTGTTACTCAACACCACATCAGATCACTGTTACTCAACACAACATCAGATCACTGTTACTCAACACCACATCAGATCACCGTTACTCAACACCACATCAGATCACTGTTACTCAACACCACATCAGAACACTGTTACTCAACACCACATCAGATCACTGTTACTCAACACAACATCAGATCACTGTTACTCAACACCACATCAGATCACTGTTACTCAACACAACATCAGATCACTGTTACTCAACACCACATCAGATCACCGTTACTCAACACAACATCAGATCACTGTTACTCAACACCACATCAGATCACTGTTACTCAACACAACATCAGATCACTGTTACTCAACACAACATCAGATCACTGTTACTCAATACCACATCAGAACACCGTTACTCAACACCACATCAGATCACTGTTACTCAACACAACATCAGATCACTGTACTCAACACCACATCAGATCACCGTTACTCAACACCACATCAGATCACCGTTACTCAACACCACATCAGATCACCGTTACTCAACACCACATCAGATCACTGTTACTCAACACCACATCAGATCACCGTTACTCAACACAACATCAGATCACCGTTACTCAACACAACATCAGATCACTGTTACTCAACACCACATCAGATCACCGTTACTCAACACAACATCAGATCACCGTTACTCAACACAACATCAGATCACTGTTACTCAACACCACATCAGATCACCGTTACTCAACACAACATCAGATCACCGTTACTCAACACCACATCAGATCACCGTTACTCAACACCACATCAGATCACCGTTACTCAACACAACACCACATCAGATCACCGTTACTCAACACCACATCAGATCACCGTTACTCAACACCACATCAGATCACTGTTACTCAACACCACATCAGATCACCGTTACTCAACACCACATCAGATCACCGTTACTCAACACAACACCACATCAGATCATCGTTACTCAACACAACATCAGATCACTGTTACTCAACACAACATCAGATCACTGTTACTCAACACCACATCAGATCACCGTTACTCAACACCACATCAGATCACCGTTACTCAACACAACATCAGATCACTGTTACTCAACACCACATCAGATCACCGTTACTCAACACCACATCAGATCACCGTTACTCAACACAACATCAGATCACTGTTACTCAACACAACATCAGATCACCGTTACTCAACACCACATCAGATCACCGTTACTCAACACCACATCAGATCACTGTTACTCAACACAACATCAGATCACTGTTACTCAACACCACATCAGATCACCGTTACTCAACACCACATCAGATCACCGTTACTCAACACCACATCAGATCACTGTTACTCAACACAACATCAGATCACTGTTACTCAACACCACATCAGATCACCGTTACTCAACACCACATCAGATCACCGTTACTCAACACAACACCACATCAGATCACCGTTACTCAACACCACATCAGATCACCGTTACTCAACACAACATCAGATCACTGTTACTCAACACCACATCAGATCACTGTTACTCAACACCACATCAGATCACTGTTACTCAACACCACATCAGATCACCGTTACTCAATACCACATCAGATCACCGTTACTCAACACCACATCAGATCACCGTTACTCAACACCACATCAGATCACTGTTACTCAACACCACATCAGATCACCGTTACTCAACACCACATCAGATCACCGTTACTCAACACAACACCACATCAGATCACCGTTACTCAACACCACATCAGATCACTGTTACTCAACACAACATCAGATCACTGTTACTCAACACCACATCAGATCACTGTTACTCAACACAACATCAGATCACCGTTACTCAACACCACATCAGATCACCGTTACTCAACACCACATCAGATCACCGTTACTCAACACCACATCAGATCACTGTTACTCAACACCACATCAGATCACTGTTACTCAACACCACATCAGATCACTGTTACTCAACACCACATCAGATCACTGTTACTCAACACCACATCAGATCACTGTTACTCAACACAACATCAGATCACTGTTACTCAACACCACATCAGATCACTGTTACTCAACACAACATCAGATCACTGTTACTCAACACCACATCAGAACACTGTTACTCAACACCACATCAGATCACTGTTACTCAACACCACATCAGATCACTGTTACTCAACACAACATCAGATCACTGTTACTCAACACCACATCAGATCACTGTTACTCAACACAACATCAGATCACTGTTACTCAACACCACATCAGATCACTGTTACTCAACACAACATCAGATCACTGTTACTCAACACCACATCAGATCACTGTTACTCAACACAACATCAGATCACTGTTACTCAACACCACATCAGAACACTGTTACTCAACACCACATCAGATCACCGTTACTCAACACAACATCAGATCACTGTTACTCAACACCACATCAGAACACTGTTACTCAACACCACATCAGATCACCGTTACTCAACACCACATCAGATCACTGTTACTCAACACCACATCAGATCACCGTTACTCAACACCACATCAGATCATTGTTACTCAACACCACATCAGATCACTGTTACTCAACACCACATCAGATCACTGTTACTCAACACAACATCAGATCACTGTTACTCAACACCACATCAGATCACTGTTACTCAACACCACATCAGATCACTGTTACTCAACACCACATCAGAACACTGTTACTCAACACCACATCAGATCACTGTTACTCAACACAACATCAGATCACCGTTACTCAACACCACATCAGATCACCGTTACTCAACACAACATCAGATCACTGTTACTCAACACCACATCAGATCACTGTTACTCAACACAACATCAGATCACTGTTACTCAACACCACATCAGATCACTGTTACTCAACACAACATCAGATCACTGTTACTCAACACCACATCAGATCACTGTTACTCAACACAACATCAGATCACTGTTACTCAACACCACATCAGAATCACTGTTACTCAACACAACATCAGATCACTGTTACTCAACACCACATCAGAACACTGTTACTCAACACCACATCAGATCACCGTTACTCAACACAACATCAGATCACTGTTACTCAACACCACATCAGAACACTGTTACTCAACACCACATCAGATCACCGTTACTCAACACCACATCAGATCACTGTTACTCAACACCACATCAGATCACCGTTACTCAACACCACATCAGATCATTGTTACTCAACACCACATCAGATCACTGTTACTCAACACCACATCAGATCACTGTTACTCAACACAACATCAGATCACTCGTTACCCCCCCTCAACACCACATCAGATCACTGTTACTCAACACCACATCAGATCACTGTTACTCAACACCACATCAGAACACTGTTACTCAACACCACATCAGATCACTGTTACTCAACACAACATCAGATCACCGTTACTCAACACCACATCAGATCACCGTTACTCAACACAACATCAGATCACTGTTACTCAACACCACATCAGATCACCGTTACTCAACACCACATCAGATCACTGTTACTCAACACCACATCAGATCACTGTTACTCAACACCACATCAGATCACTGTTACTCAACACAACATCAGATCACTGTTACTCAACACCACATCAGATCACTGTTACTCAACACCACATCAGATCACCGTTACTCAACACCACATCAGAACACTGTTACTCAACACCACATCAGATCACCGTTACTCAACACCACATCAGATCACCGTTACTCAACACCACATCAGATCACCGTTACTCAACACCACATCAGAACACTGTTACTCAACACCACATCAGAACACTGTTACTCAACACCACATCAGATCACTGTTACTCAACACCACATCAGATCACCGTTACTCAACACCACATCAGATCACCGTTACTCAACACCACATCAGATCACCGTTACTCAACACATGACGGGTTCCTCACCGGACGGGTTCTTGATCACACAGCTCGTGGCTCCGTGCAGATCCGCGTGAACGTACACGTCTCCTGAGGAAACACAGTATCAGATAAACCGAGCATCATGGGAAACCCTGGAGCCTCAGAGTGGACACACACACACACACACCTGCTCTCAGGTAGCGCTTGACGATCATCTCGTTCTGCTGCTGGTCTCGTCCGGCGATGATCAGATAGTTCTCAGAGCTGACGAACCACAGGAACTTCTCAAACCTGCCCAGAGAGTGCTGGATTAGAGAAGCACACACACACTCACAGAGACACACACTCTCTCACACACACACACACACACACACTGTGCTTTACCAGTACACCTTCCTGGCCTTCTGAATGCTGGTCACCGTCTGCACTTCTTTCAGAGTCTGTTTGGTCTTTTTCTCTGCAGATTTGAAGGCCTTGAATCGAGACAAAAACAACAGAGTCATTCAACAAACCCGAGCCAATAATAAACACGCCTCGCCTCGCCTCACCTTTTGTGCCGCTTCCACGGTTTTCTGCTCTTTCTTGGCGGCGCTTCTCTTGCAGTCGTAGTACCTGTGGAGAGATTGATGTGTCCATAAACGAGTCACTCAGCATCAGCTCAGAGTATTCACACCAACACTCACTTCTTTGCATTGGCGTAAGCCGAGAGATTCAGATCCACGTCCACTAGAACCGGTTTGTCCTTGTCCAGTTTTCCTGCCGGCCCTTTGTCCCTGCTCTTCTTCTTGCCCTTCAGCGGCGCTGGTTCCTCAGAGGTCCTGCTGGAGTCCGTGTGTTCGGGGCTCTCCGTCCTCTGGAGCCACATACGGGTTTCTGCAGGGACAGAGGAGTGAGCGAGCGCTGTGGTCATGTGATCACGCATGTGTGTGTGTGTCACCTGAGCAGCATGGTCATGTGATCACGTGTGTGTGTGTGTCACCTGAGCAGCATGGTCATGTGATCACGTGTGTGTGTGTGTGTGTGTGTCACCTGAGCAGCATGGTCATGTGATCACGTGTGTGTCACCGTAGCAGCATAGTCATGTGATCACGTGTGTGTGTGTGTGTGTCAGTGTCACCTGAGCAGCATGGTCATGTGATCACGTGTGTGTGTGTGTGTCACCTGAGCAGCATGGTCATGTGATCACGTGTGTGTGTGTGTGTGTCACCTGAGCAGCATGGTCATGTGATCACGCATGTGTGTGTGTGTGTGTGTCACCTGAGCAGCATGGTCATGTGATCACGTGTGTGTGTGTGTGTGTCACCTGAGCAGCATGGTCATGTGATCACGTGTGTGTGTGTGTGTGTCACCTGAGCAGCATGGTCATGTGATCACGTGTGTGTGTCACCGTAGTAGCATAGTCATGTGATCACGTGTGTGTGTGTGTGTGTGTGTGTCACCTGAGCAGCATGGTCATGTGATCACGTGTGTGTGTGTGTCACCTGAGCAGCATGGTCATGTGATTGCTCTGCAGCTTCAGCTCTTTGATGGCGCAGGCCACGGGATCTCCAGCCGCTTGAGCTTCCTTCACGATCTGCCCGATCTCAGCCCAGTCCACCTGATTGGCCAGCGCACTGCGCACCACCGTCAGCGCTCTCTCCACCATCGACAGGTTCATCTCCACCAGCTCTCCCTTCAGCCGGTCCACCTCCTGCACACACACACACGTCAGCCACTCCACACGCATGACCAACACAGACCGACTTCATACAGCAGACATCTCTTCTGCGGTCTTATCTTCTACATGCCTACTGTAATTTCTAGTTTCTAATTAGAAAGGATGTCGCTCTGGTCCTGGATGCTGATTGGTGCGTTCCAGATGCGTTCTATTTCACCATCCAGAAACAGGGGTTAGGGGTTATAACAGGGGTTATAACAATACCGGCCCTTGATCGGATGAGACGTGTGTGTGTGAGAGGTGTGTGTGTGTGTGTGAGGACTCGCCTGCGCCTGATGAAGAGCCTCCAGCCGTTGCTCATGATCTCGTCTGACGTTCTCCAGTTTCTTCAGCGCCTGTTTCTCCTGTTGAAGAGCTTTCATGTCCAGCTTCTGACCCTCCATCTTCGAGAAGAACTCGTCCACTGCCTGAGACACACACACACACACACACACTGTCAGGGTCATGTGTGTCGGTGCAGTTATTACTGTGTAACATCTGTTATGAGGAGCAGCTTCATTAGGGCAGGACTAATTAAAAAACTAAAGCCTCGCTGTGTGTGTGTGTGTGTGTGCAGTAACTTGTGTCACCATCCAACAAATCTCACTTTCACTATTATTTTTAATAGCACACCTCTTGCACAATTATTCACTCAACAAACCCGGTACAAACCTTGTTAAAAGACTCGAACTCCACATGGCGGCTGTGTGCATGTTGGCAGAAGAGGAACGGGTGGAACTCTTCATACCTGAGGAAGACACACTCGTAATCAAGCGTTTAATAACGGTGACAGTGTGTGTTTATCAGTGTGTGTGTGTGTTCATCAGTGTGTGTGTGTGTGTGTGTGTTTATCAGTGTGTGTGTGTGTGTGTTCATCAGTGTGTGTGTGTGTGTATTAATCAGTGTGTGTGTGTGTTCATCAGTGTGTGTGTGTGTTCATCAGTGTGTGTGTGTTCATCAGTGTGTGTGTGTTCATCAGTGTGTGTGTGTGTGTTCATCAGTGTGTGTGTGTTCATCAGTGTGTGTGTGTGTGTGTTTATCAGTGTGTGTGCGTGTTCATCAGTGTGTGTGTGTGTGTTCATCAGTGTGTGTGTGTGTGTTCATCAGTGTGTGTGTGTTCATCAGTGTGTGTGTGTTCATCAGTGTGTGTGTGTTCATCAGAGGATCATACGTGAGCAACTCTTCATCGGCTTCATCTGGACTCATGCTCGGCTTCTTCTCACTGTTCTGAATGATGAAGCCCTTAAAGAGAACACACACAGACGAGCGGTCAGAACCCGATCATGTGACCGTCTCGGTCAGAACCCGATCATGTGACCGTCTCGGTCAGAACCCGATCATGTGACCGTCTCGGTCAGAACCCGATCATGTGACCGTCTCGGTCAGAACCCGATCATGTGACCCGTCTCGGTCAGAACCCGATCATGTGACCGTCTCGGTCAGAACCCGATCATGTGACCCGTCTCGGTCAGAACCCGATCATGTGACCCGTCTCGGTCAGAACCCGATCATGTGACCCGTCTCGGTCAGAACCCGATCATGTGACCGTCTCGGTCAGAACCCGAACATGTGACCGTCTCGGTCAGAACCCGATCATGTGACCGTCTCGGTCAGAACCCGAACATGTGACCGTCTCGGTCAGAACCCGAGCATGTGACCTGTCTCGGTCAGAACCCGATCACTGTTCCAGTGGTAGAATGTAACGAGGTACTTTACTGAAGTAGAATCAATACTGCAGAATTTTGACTTTTACTTTGTTACATTTTCCAGCAATTATTATACTTTCTACTCCACTACATCTCTACTCCACTACACCTCTACTCCACTACACCTCTACTCCACTACACCTCTACTACACTACACCTCTACTACACTACACCTCTACTCCACTACACCTCTACTCCACTACACCTCTACTCCACTACACCTCTACTACACTACACCTCTACTCCACTACACCTCTACTCCACTACATCTCTACTCCTCTACACCTCTACTACACTACACCTCTACTCCACTACATCTCTACTCCACTACACCCTACTACACTACACCCTACTCCACTACACCTCTACACCACTACATCTCTACTCCACTACACCTCTACTACACTACACCTACTCCACTACACCTCTACTCCACTACATCTCTACTCCACTACACCTCAACATCTCTACTCCACTACACATTACACCTCTACTCCACTACACCACTACATCTCTACTCCACTACACCTCTACTCCACCACACCTCTACTCCACTACATCTCTACTCCACTACACCTCTACTCCACTACATCTCTACTCCACTACACCTCTACTCCACTACACCTCTACTCCACTACATCTCTACTCCACACACCTCTACTCCACTACACCTCTACTCCACTACATCTCTACTCCACTACACCTCTACACACTACACCTCTACTCCACTACACCTCTACTCCACTACATCTCTACTCCACTACACCTCAACATCTCTACTCCACTACACCTCTACATCTCTACTCCACTACACCACTACATCTCTACTCCACCACACCTCTACTCCACTACATCTCTACTCCACTACACCACTACATCTCTACTCCACTACACCACTACATCTCTACTCCACTACACCACTACATCTCTACACCACTACACCTCTACTCCACTACACCTCACTCCACACACCTCTACTCCACTACACCTCTACTCCACTACACCTCTACTCCACTACTCCACTACACCTCTACTCCACAACACCTCTACTACACTACACCTCTACTCCACTACACCTCTACTCCACTACATCCTACTCCTCTACACCTCTACTACACTACACCTCTACTCCACTACATCTCTACCCACTACACCTCTACTACACTACACCTCTACACCACTACACCCTACCCACTACACCTACTCCACTACACCCTACTACACACCTACACCCCCTACACCTCAACATCTCTACTCCACTACACATATACATCTCTACACCACTACACCACACATCCTACTCCACTACACCTCTACTCCACCACACCTCTACTCCACCTACATCTCTACTCCACTACACCTCTACTCCACTACACCCTCTACTCCACTACATCTCTACTCCACTACACCTCTACTCCACACACCTCTACTCCACTACACTCTACTCCCACTACACCTCTACTACACTACACCTCTACTCCACTACACCTCTACTCCACTACATCCTACTCCACTACACCTCAACATCTCTACTCCACTACACCTCTACATCTCTACTCCACTACACCACTACATCTCTACTCCACCACACCTCTACCCACTACATCCTACTCCACTACACCACTACATCTCTACTCCACTACACCACTACATCTCTACTCCACTACACCTCTACTCCACTACATCTCTACTCCACTACACCTCTACTCCACTACACCTCTACTCCACTACTCCATTACACCTCTACTACACCTCTACTCCACTACACCTACTCCACTGCACCTCTACATCTCTACTCCACTACACCTCTACTCCACTACACCACTACATCTCTACTCCACATCTCTACTCCACTACATCTCTACTCCACTACACCACTACATCTCTACTCCTCTACTCACTACACCTCTACACCTCTACTCCACTACACCTCAACTCCACTACACCTCTACCCACTACACCTCTACACCTCTACTCCACTACACCACTACATCTCTACTACACTACACCTCTACTCCACTACACCTCTACTACACTACACCTCTACTCCACTACATCTCAACTCCACTACACCTCTACTACACTACACCTCTACTCCACTACACTCTACTCCACTACATCTCTACTCCACTACACCTCAACATCCTACTCCACTACACCTCTACACTCTACTCCACTACACCACACATCCTACTCCACTACACCTCTACACCACCACACCTCAACTCCACTACATCTCTACTCCACTACACCTCTACTCCACTACACCTCTACTCCACTACATCTCTACTCCACTACACCTCAACATCTCTACTCCACAACACCTCTACATCTCTACTCCACTACACCACTACAACTCTACTCCACTACACCCCACTCCACCACACCTCTACCCACACACCCTACCCACTACACCACACATCCTACCCCACTACACCACTACATCTCACTCCACTACACCAACTACATCTCACCCACTACACCTCAACCCACACATCTCTACCCACACACCACTACCCACTACACCACTCCACTACCCATACACCTCTACTACACATCTACTCCACTACACCTCTACTCCACTACACTCTACTCCACTACACCTCTACTCCACTACACCTCTACTCCACACACCTCTACTCCACTACACCTACACCACTACACCCTACACCACCACATCACTACCCACACACCCTACTACACTACACCTCACTCCACTACACCCTACCCACAACACTCCACCCACACACCCAACATCTCTACCCACTACACCCTACATCCACCCACTACACCACTACACCTACTCCACCACACCTCACTCCACTACATCTCTACTCCACTACACCACTACACTCTACCCACTACACCACTACAACTCACACCACTACACCACTACATCCTACTCCACTACACCTCACTCCACTACACCACTCCACACACCCACTCCACACCCACACACACCCTACACCACTACTCCATACACCTCTACTCCACTACACCCCTACACCACTCACCTCTACACCTCTACTCCACTACACCACTACACCTCCCACACACCACCACTACACCCCACTCCACACACCACACCTCACCCCACTCCACTACACCTCTACACCCACCCACTACACCACACCCCTACACCACACTCCACTACACCTCTACACCACTACACCTACTCCACTACACCTCTACACACTACACCCTACTCCACTACACCTCTACTCCACTACATCTCTACTCCACACACCTCTACTACACTACACCTCTACTCCACTACACCCTACTCCACTACACTCTACTCCACTACACCTCAACACTCTACTCCACTACACCTCTACATCTCTACTCCACTACACCACTACATCTCTACTCCACTACACCTCTACTCCACCACACCTCTACTCCACTACATCTCTACTCCCTACACCTCTACTCCACTACATCTCTACTCCACTACACCTCAACATCTCTACCCACTACACCTCTACATCTCTACTCCACTACACCACTACATCTCTACTCCACTACACCTCTACTCCACCACACCTCTACTCCACTACACCTCTACTCCACTACATCTCTACTCCACTACACCACTACATCTCTACTCCACTACACCACTACATCTCTACTCCACTACACCACTACATCTCTACTCCACTACACCTCTACTCCACTACATCTCTACTCCACTACACCACTACTCCACTACACCTCTACTCCACTACTCCATTACACCTCTACTACACATCTACTCCACTACACCTCTACTCCACTTCACCTCTACATCTCTACTCCACTACACCTCTACTCCACTACACCACTACATCTCTACTCCACTACATCTCTACTCCACTAACCACTACATCTCTACTCCACTACACCACTACATCTCTACTCCTCTACACCTCTACTCCACTACACCTCTACTCCACTACACCTCTACTACACTACATCTCTACTCCTCTACACCTCTACTCCACTACACCTCTACTCCACTACACCTCTACACCTCTACTCCACTACACCTCTACTCCACTACACCTCTACTCCACTACACCTCTACTCCACTACACCTCTACACCTCTACTCCACTACACCTCTACTCCTCTACACCTCTACTCCACTACACCTCTACTACACTACACCTCTACTCCACTACACCTACTCCACTACACCTCTACTCCACTACACCTCTACATCTCTACTCCACTACACCACTACATCTCTACTCCACTACACCACTACATCTCTACTCCACTACACCACTACATCTCTACTCCACTACACCTCTACATCTCTACTCCACTACACCTCTACATCTCTACTCCACTACATCTCTACTCCACTACACCACTACATCTCTACTCCACTACACCACTACATCTCTACTCCACTACACCTCTACATCTCTACTCCACTACACCACTACATCTCTACTCCACTACATCTCTACATCTCTACTCCACTACACCACTACATCTCTACTCCACTACACCTCTACATCTCTACTCCACTACATCTCTACTCCACTACACCACTACATCTCTACTCCACTACATCTCTACTCCACTACATCTCTACTCCACTACATCTCTACTCCACTACACCTCTACATCTCTACTCCACTACATCTCTACTCCACTACACCACTACATCTCTACTCTACTACACCTCTACTCCACTACATCTCTAATCCACTACATCTCTACTCCACTACACCTCTACTACACTACACCTCTACTCCACTACACCTCTACTACACTACACCTCTACTACACTACACCTCTACACCACTACACCTCTACTACACTACACCTCTACACCACTACACCTCTACTACACTACACCTCTACTACACTACACCTCTACTACACTACACCTCTACTACTAGGGGTGTAACGGTACGCAAAAATCACGGTTCGGTACGTACCTCGGTTTTAAAGTCACGGTTCGGTTCATTTTCGGTACAGTAAGGGAAAGAAATGCAAAACATTAAACTGCTGGTTGTTTACTATAAACTTTTTTTTAACAATTTGTTTACACTTTTTTAAACACACTTTTTAATAAAATATAATAAGAATATATAATAATAAAAAAAGAATAAGAAATAAAATACTGCTGCAAAGTTCTCCACTAAATAAAATACTCTTAAACCAATATTGGCCATGACGCTAGCTAGTGAGAGGCTGGGCTAAAGCTGTGTATGTGGTGATCGGGCCGAATTTTAGGCAGTAGATTTTAGACAGGCAGTAACCGAACTCGACCCAAGCCCGACACCGACAGGCATAAAGATATTTATGTCCGAGCCCGACCCGAGAGTTAAAATCCCATTTTTTTTTTCTCATACTAATGACACATGTACGTTTGTTTGTGTGGAAATGCCGCTTTTATTAAGCAACTGAAAGGCATTTGGAAATGTCAACAGATGAGCACATCAGCCCGCATGGAGCAACAAGCGCTCTTAACACAGGCGCGCATGCACGCGTTTCATTGTCACAGCAACATAAACAAATTTCCGCACACAGGAAGACAGATGTAATGGTAATATTTTACATATTTGAATCACAAAAACGATTAATCAGATTTAATCAGTGCAACGCGGAGACTTCCGACACTTAATATGTTCGTGTGGAAACTCGGAATTGACGCATGTTCCGCACACAAAACTAGCCTAACTTACGTGAAAGATTGCATTCGTAACACATGTGAACCGTACCGAAAGTCCTGTACCGAAACGGTCCGGTACGAATACATGTACCGTTACACCCCTATCTACTACACTACACCTCTACTCCACTACACCTCTACTCCACTACACCTCTACTCCACTACACCTCTACTCCACTACACCTCTACTACACTACACCTCTACTCCACTACACCTCTACTCCACTACATCTCTACTCCACTACATCT
>JARPMJ010007945.1:0-38532 GCA_033366665.1 Phoxinus dragarum
TTAATTTCAAGTCAAGTTTTTCCATAGACCATCGATGTAGAATATTTGTTTTTATTATTTCATTGAACTGAAACAATCTTTTTTATTTTTTAAAAGAGATCATTTAAACTTTTTATACTTGTACAATAAATTTAGCACTAACAAAATATTTCAAAATTGCTGATTGAATCTTTTCATATAAATGAGATTCAAGACGACAGTACAGTTTTTCAACAATCTAAAGTTTTTAAAAACAGACATTGCTTAATAACAATCATACTTTAGGGTCACCGTTAAACAAAACCATTACAGTAATCTGCTAAAAGTTAAATAGATTATACGAATGTATTAACTTAAATATTTAATTTAAAACAATATTTCATTTTAAAAAAAGATCATATTTAAACTTTTTATACTTATACAATACATTTTGCACTAACAAAATATTTGCAATGTCTCGTTCTGATCGCTGAACACACACACACACACACACACACACACACACACACACACACACACACACACACACACACACACACACATACTTCCCCTCTGACTCAGAGGCTGCACATCGGAGGCTGGCGTGAGAGAGAAACACTTCAGAAAACATTCAGTAAAAACATGAAATAGGGATGTATGGACGGCTATATGTTCAACTTTCTAAACATGTAAGAGGATTTTTATCTAAGCCGGTTCAGTAGATTTTTTAGTAAGATGTTTATTTTATATTTCATTCATATCATTTAAATGAATGTTTTTTCAAATTTAGTAAGATTTTTATTTATAAGCATTCATTTCTTTTTTTTCTTTTCTTTTTTTTTCTTTTTTTTTTTTGAATGTAGAAACTCTTTCACAGTGCTGGAATGCGCGCGGGCCCATTTAGTGCTTTGACACACACACACACACACACACATAGACGCGCGCGGCTCCTTTACTGCTTTGACACACAGACATACATAGAGGCGCGCTCCTCCCTATGTTTTGAGACATACTTGAATGACTATATGAATGGTTTCACGATATTGTTTTAAACAACTTGTTTACTGAATTCATAAACTTGTTTATTTCTATAAAAAGGTAAGATGATTTTATTTTTATCTTGACTGGTTCAGTAGATGTATATTTAATTATTTTATATTTCAGTTAGAATGCTGTTTTTCAACTTTAGTAAGATATTTATATTATACGTTTTATTGTATATATTTCTTTGCTGTTTTTCAACTTTTGTGACTCCATTTTAACTTTAAACTGAAATGATTGGTTCAGCAGATTTTTTAGCTGTTTATTTATATTTACTTTATATAATTTAAATGAATGTTTTTCAACTTTAGTAAGATGATCATTTATATTTCATTTAAAACTTTAGTAAGTTATTTTATAATCATTTCAACTTTTTGTGTGAGGTTTTAGTAAGATATTTATATTATACGTTTTATTTTATAGACATTTATATCTTTTAAATAACGTTTTTTTCCACTTTTGTGTGAGATACACTTTACAGTTTTTTTCTCAGTTTCACAGTACAACACATACACTCACTTACAGTGTGGGAGGGAGGGGGGCCTGTGACATACATATACCGCATTCTTCAAACGATCAAAAACCATTCATCAAAAATAATTAAAAGACCTTATCTCCAAACCATTCGTCAAAAATAATTAAAAGACCTTATCTCAAAACCATGATATATATTAGCGAGGGCCACAAGGTCAAACTACATATCACTTGATCGATGGCTAGCGAGGTCGCCGGGTCAAACCAACTGTCCTATTTACATGATGGATTGATAGCAGGGCACAGGTCAACCCTTTGATCTCCTATACCGGAGGAAGCGGAAACCCCCTAAGGTCAAAGTTTAGCCTTTGATCCCACATACCGGAAGGGGGGCGGGGTGGGAAACCCCCGCCTAAGGTCAAAGGTCAAAGCCATTAATCACTTTGACATAAGCACCCGCATAACACTACTAACACACACAAAAAAGTATTTCTTTAAAAAAATAAAGGTGAAATGCATGGCAGTACACCAGCGTCACTTAGAACTAATCAGATTGACTTTATTTCTGTCAGATATCTATTCGTATTGATATTTAACAGAGGTTTGGTTGAAAATGTTTCATTTGAAGTCACCGTTATGGTGATCAGCATTTTCTATTGTTGTGCAATTTTACTCTAAATCTAATAACATATTTTTTTTCTTTTTGTGCTCTGAAAATTTTTAAGGATACAAGCAGACATTGAAGAATCAACATGTGAATCTCAATAACGGTGAAATTCTTCATGCCACAATGCATTCTGGGTACATCATACAAAACTCATCTATGGCTCCCAGAATGCTTTGTGACATTAAACATGGTTTAGTGGACAATACAGGCTTGCTATAATTAATAATACAAAATGAACAGGTAACAAGAAAGAGATTAGATTCTGGATGGCATCCAGACCACCTTATGATGATTATATCTTTATCATCAAGAAGACAATATCATCTGATCACATTTTCTAATGCTTTTTTTGCCATAACAAACACAGTTACAGCAGCCAAAAAAACAACAAAAAAAACAACAACAACAACAACTAATTCTCAATAAGAACTTCTGCAAAGGTCTGACAGAAATAACGGCAATGTGGTTAATAATAAGTGAAGCTGGTTTTGCAGTCCGGTGCTTATTCCAACGAAAATTCAACGTGTTTAACTTTAATTTCCTCTGATAAATGCATCCTAAACTCTGTCTCTGCAACATCACAATCTCACACCATTGAAAAGCCTTTCACAATCTCCTGGAACGAGGCTTAGACGCAGACACCGGTCTACAGAAAGAGCAATCGCATGATTATTTACCTTTGTTTACCAATGCTCAGTAGTAGTGATTATGCTCCCACCATGTGTCACAATGATTGATGGTGACCTTTTGACCTTAGAGTGTGAGTGGGATGAGGAGATGGTGGAAAGTCTGACCATGGCTCAGAGAAAACCGCATGGACGTCCAGTTTGACAAAGTTTCTTCATGAAAATACAGACTGGGCGAGAGGTGAATTTCTGATGATAGTAACTGTGTATTCGGTTACATATTTCATAAACCGTCTCGAGTTGTTACGCTCTACGCCACTGACGGTGCCGGCAAATGTATACCAGAAGAAGACCACTGCCTGGTATTTCCTGATAAAGACTGGACTTTATTTTTCAGAGTGGTTATACATATTATATATCGCAGAGTGGGACGGGGTAGCACTGAAAGTCTGGTAGCGTGTGGTCCCAGTAGAGTTCATTTAACACTGGAGTTTTTGCTGTGTAGCGTGTGGTCGGTGAGATGCAGGATGAATGCGTTTACATATTCTGCTGCAAAGACAAGACAAAGAACTGTGAACGCTAAGGGGACGTGTCATTGTAAGAAAACATGATGTGGACGTTGAAGATCTCAAAAATGAAGTTTATTACATAGCAGTGGCAAAGTACTCAAAGCACCTTGGGTTCACCAGCGTCAGAATGAACCCAGAACATCCAAATCTCAAACCTTTTATCCTGTCACAGTTTATCACTCTTAAAGTAAATGAAGTTGCTCTTGTTGTACCAGCTGTGGTCTGTATGTTAATGAAGTTGAGACAATTGTCTTCATGTAATACTTCATAAACATACAAAATAGCAAAATCAAAAACAATCAAACGTGCAGTTAAGTGCTGATAATCCAGTGGAATGACACAATAAACATGCGCTAACATGAGCTGTGCACATTGTTCTTCAGAGCTTAACCCCGGAAACTGAATGATATACTTTAAGATGTAGGATATGAAATGACCAGTAGGGGGAGCAAAAACACTAGAATAGGTAGAGCCAGAACATTAAAACGTCTTCTTTTTTTTATTATTAATTGAATTGATCACAGATTTAACTAGTCATTTAGTTCCGTTCTAGATCTAAACGAACACAGATTCAGTAAAGCATCTCTAAAAGAGTCATTATCAGCTCAGTTTGATTCAGTTCAGTTCAGTAACGGCACAGTTTTCCTGCGGATTTATCACTGGCAGGTAGAAAAACAAGTAAAAATGCTTAGCTTTTCATAAAATAAGAAGATGTTTTATACATTATAAAAAAATAATAATAATTTATGTAATGCAGAGTTGTATTATAATATATTTGCTTTAAAAATGTTTTTATTTTATATAATGTACTGAGATTTCAAACCCTTCAGCCCCGAGTTTGAGTCAATAACAAAATGACCCGAGTATCATGTCGATTCATGATCATCCTCTGGACACTGAGCCGCTGAACTGATCAGATTCAGTGAATCAGGAGCATCAGATCTGGCCACCAGATTCAAGATCCCTGTGAGAATTAGATTCCTTTAAACATTAATATTCATAAAACTCTGCCTCATCTGTACATTAAAACATCAACAGCCCGTAAATGTGGTTCAGTCTCGGTTTGTTTCACTCACCGGTTCTCTGAATCATTGCGCTGACAGACAGACGGTGTTGCCTTTGGAAAACATCTGAACACAGAATGACACTTATTAATTTATTATTATATTATTCGCCTTAGTTGTGTTCATTATTGTGTTCTTTATTGACAACAATATTTTAGTTTTAGTTTTCATGACTCTTTCTGACACAATTCAAGCTTCTGAACTCACCTGAAGATTCGTTTACGCAGCTTAAAACAGAAGAAGAAAATGATGAAGAAGAAGATGACGATGAAGAGAGCAAACAGCCACCAAAACTGATCTATTCAAGTGATGAAATATCAATATATCATGTGAAGAATGATAAATCAATACAATAGCGTCCTCACACCATCGGTGCTCGGGCCCTATTAGACTTTGGATTTAAAGCTCTTGATGTTTTACCTGAGAGCTGGAGAGACGGGGTCACTTCATTCAGAACATCTTTAAAACACACAACGATCAAAAATATCAGACAATTTGACCGAAAACTTATCAGAAAAAATATCAGACACACATTTATCAGCTGACACTCACCTGGAGTCGCTGCAGTTTCATTCCTCACTGAAAAACACATTGACAGTCATCAGAATTACAGAGTTAAATTAAAGGAGTAGTTCACTTTAAAATGAAAATTAGCCCTTGATTTACTCACTCTGAAACCATCCGAGGTGTATATGACATTCTTCTTTCAGACGAACACAATCGGAGTTATATTAATAAACACGCTGACACTTCCGCGCTTTATAATGGCAATGAATTGCAACCAATAAGATACTCTATGACGCACTACACTACTTCTGACGTCATAAGTTACGTAGTTGTAACGTGTTAAATATTCATATTTTTCTCACATAAACTCATCACTTCACTTCAGAAAGGCTTTATTAACCCCCTGGAGCCGTATGGAGAACTTTATCATGAACAGATGCACTTTTATCATGAACAGATGCACTTTTATCATGAACAGATGCACTTTTATCATGAACAGACGCACTTTTATCATGAACAGACGCACTTTTATCATGAACAGACGCACTTTTATCATGAACAGATGCACTTTTATCATGAACAGACGCACTTTTATCATGAACAGATGCACTTTTATGATGGATAGATGCACTTTTATCATGAACAGATGCACTTTTATCATGGACCGATGCACTTTTATCATGAACAGATGCACTTTTATGATGGATAGATGCACTTTTATCATGGATAGATGCACTTTTATCATGAACAGATGCACTTTTATCATGAACAGATGCACTTTTATCATGAACAGATGCACTTTTATCATGAACAGATGCACTTTTATGATGGATAGATGCACTTTTATCATGGATAGATGCACTTTTATCATGAACAGATGCACTTTTATCATGGACAGATGCACTTTTATCATGGACAGATGCACTTTTATCATGAACAGATGCACTTTTATCATGAACAGATGCACTTTTATCATGGACAGCTAATCCTGGGAAAGGATTAGCTGTCCTAATCAATATATTGTTTATCACTTTTATCATGAACAGATGCACTTTTATCATGAACAGATGCACTTTTATCATGAACAGATGCACTCTTATGATGGATAGATGCACTTTTATCATGGATAGATGCACTTTTATCATGAACAGATGCACTTTTATCATGAACAGATGCACTTTTATCATGGACAGATGCACTTTTATCATGAACAGATGCACTTTTATGATGGATAAATGCACTTTTATCATGAACAGATGCACTTTTATCATGGATAGATGCACTTTTATCATGAACAGATGCACTTTTATCATGGATAGATGCACTTTTATCATGAACAGATGCACTTTTATCATGAACAGGTGCATTTTTATCATGAACAGATGCACTTTTATCATGAACAGATGCACTTTTATCATGAACAGATGCACTTTTATCATGGATAGATGCACTTTTATCATGATAGATGCACTTTTATCATGAACAGATGCACTTTTATCATGAACAGATGCACTTTTATCATGAACAGGTGCACTTTTATCATGAACAGATGCACTTTTATCATGGATAGATGCACTTTTATCATGATAGATGCACTTTTATCATGAACAGATGCACTTTTATCATGAACAGATGCACTTTTATCATGGATAGATACACTTTTATCATGAACAGATGCACTTTTATCATGAACAGATGCACTTTTATCATGAACAGATGCACTTTTATCATGAACAGATGCACTTTTATCATGGATAGATGCACTTTAATCATGAACAGATGCACTTTTATCATGGATAGATAAACTTTTATCATGAACAGCACTTTTATCATAAACAGATGCACTTTTATCATGGATAGATGCACTTTTATCATGAACAGATGCACTTGTATCTTGGATAGATGCACTTTTATCATGAACAGATGCACTTTTATCATGAACAGATGCACTCTTATGATGGATAGATGCACTTTTATCATGGATAGATGCACTTTTATCATGAACAGATGCACTTTTTATCATGAACAGATGCACTTTTATCATGGACAGATGCACTTTTATCATGAACAGATGCACTTTTATGATGGATAGATGCACTTTTATCATGAACAGATGCACTTTTATCATGGATAGATGCACTTTTATCATAAACAGATGCACTTTTATCATGGATAGATGCACTTTTATCATGAACAGATGCACTTTTATCATGAACAGGTATATTTTTATCATGAACAGATGCACTTTTATCATGAACAGATGCACTTTTATCATGAACAGATGCACTTTTATCATGGATAGATGCACTTTTATCATGATAGATGCACTTTTATCATGAACAGATGCACTTTTATCATGAACAGGTGCACTTTTATCATGAACAGATGCACTTTTATCATGATAGATGCACTTTTATCATGAACAGATGCACTTTTATCATGAACAGATGCACTTTTTTCATGGATAGATACACTTTTATCATGAACAGATGCACTTTTATCATGAACAGATGCACTTTTATCATGAACAGATGCACTTTTATCATGAACAGATGCACTTTTATCATGAACAGATGCACTTTTATCATGGATAGATGCACTTTAATCATGAACAGATGCACTTTTATCATGGATAGATAAACTTTTATCATGACATGCACTTTTATCATAAACAGATGCACTTTTTATCATGGATAGATGCACTTTTATCATGAACAGATGCACTTTTATCATGGATAGATGCACTTTTATCATGAACAGATGCACTTTTATCATGAACAGATGCACTTTTATCATGAACAGGTGCAACTTTTATCATGGATAGATAAACTTTTATCATGAACATGCACTTTTATCATAAACAGATGCACTTTTATCATGGATAGATGCACTTTTATCATGAACAGATGCACTTGTATCATGGATAGATGCACTTTTATCATGATAGATGCACTTTTATCATGAACAGATGCACTTTTATCATGGATAGATGCACTTTTATCATGAACAGATGCACTTTTATCATGGATAGATGCACTTTTATCATGGATAGATGCACTTTTATCATGATAGATGCACTTTTATCATGAACAGATGCACTTTTATCATGGATAGATGCACTTTTATCATGAACAGATGCACTTTTATGATGGATAGATGCACTTTTATCATGGATAGATGCACTTTTATCATGAACAGATGCACTTTTATCATGAACAGATGCACTTTTATCATGAACAGATGCACTTTTATCATGAACAGATGCACTTTTATCATGGACAGATGCACTTTTATCATGAACAGATGCACTTTTATGATGGATAGATGCACTTTTATCATGGATAGATGCACTTTTATCATGAACAGATGCACTTTTATCATGAACAGATGCACTTTTATCATGAACAGATGCACTTTTATCATGGACAGATGCACTTTTATCAGAACAGATGCACTTTTATCATGGATAGATGCACTTTTATCATGAACAGATGCACTTTTATCATGGATAGGTGCACTTTTATCATGAACAGATGCACTTTTATCATGGATAGATGCACTTTTATCATGGACAGATGCACTTTTATCATGGACAGATGCACTTTTATCATGAACAGATGCACTTTTATCATGAACAGATGCACTTTTATCATGGATAGATGCTTTTTTATCATGAACAGATGCACTTTTATCATGAACAGGTGCATTTTTATCATGAACAGATGCACTTTTATCATGAACAGATGCACTTTTATCATGAACATATGCACTTTTATCATGGATAGATGCACTTTTATCATGATAGATGCACTTTTATCATGAACAGATGCACTTTTATCATGAACAGATGCACTTTTATCATGAACAGGTGCACTTTTATCATGAACAGATGCACTTTTATCATGATAGATGCACTTTTATCATGAACAGATGCACTTTTATCATGAACAGATGCACTTTTATCATGGATAGATACACTTTTATCATGAACAGATGCACTTTTATCATGAACAGATGCACTTTTATCATGAACAGATGCACTTTTATCTTGGACAGATGCACTTTTATCATGAACAGATGCACTTTTATCATAAACAGATGCACTTTTATCATGAACAGATGCACTTTTATCATGAACAGGTGCATTTTTATCATGAACAGATGCACTTTTATCATGAACAGATGCACTTTTATCATGAACATATGCACTTTTATCATGGATAGATGCACTTTTATCATGATAGATGCACTTTTATCATGAACAGATGCACTTTTATCATGAACAGATGCACTTTTATCATGAACAGGTGCACTTTTATCATGAACAGATGCACTTTTATCATGATAGATGCACTTTTATCATGAACAGATGCACTTTTATCATGAACAGATGCACTTTTATCATGGATAGATACACTTTTATCATGAACAGATGCACTTTTATCATGAACAGATGCACTTTTATCATGAACAGATGCACTTTTATCTTGGACAGATGCACTTTTATCATGAACAGATGCACTTTTATCATAAACAGATGCACTTTTATCATGAACAGATGCACTTTTATCATGGATAGATGCACTTTTATCATGAACAGATGCACTTTTATCATGGATAGATGAACTTTTATCATGAACAGATGCACTTTTATCATGGATAGATAAACTTTTATCATGGATAGATGCACTTTTATCATGGATGCACTTTTATCATGAACAGATGCACTTTTATCATGGACAGATGCACTTTTATCATGAACAGATGCACTTTATCATGGATAGATGCACTTTTATCATGGACAGATGCACTTTCATCATGAACAGATGCACTTTATCGATGCACTTTTATCATGAACAGATGCACTTTTATCATGGATAGATGCATTTTTATCATGGATAGATGCACTTTTATCATGATAGATGCACTTTTATCATGAACAGATGCACTTTTATCATGAACAGACGCACTTTTATCATGGATAGATGCATTTTTATCATGGATAGATGCACTTTTATCATGATAGATGCACTTTTATCATGGACAGATGCACTTTTATGATGGATAGATGCACTTTTTTTTAGATTCAAACTGTTGGTTGCAATTCACTGCCATTGTCAGCTTGGAAGAGCCAGATTTTTTTTTTATATAACTCAGATTGTATTAGTCTGAAAAAAGAAAGTCAAACACACCTAGGATGACTTGAGGATGAGTATTTCTATCCCTTTAACACTGCTCTGTGTTTTAACCACCAGCAGGATGTGTAAAGCTGGGTTCACACTGTGCGATTTTGGCCGCGGTTTGGTGATCTGAGACAAATTTAGCAAATTCTAAAAGAATCCTCTGATCCTAGGCTAAAATCTGAAGCCTTTGAACGTTAGTTTGACATGTTCACCGACAGCCGATTAATGACCGTTGCGATCACAGTTGACCTCAGACGAAATTATGGCAGTGTCAGAAGATCTGACTCACAGTCCTGCAGTGACTTGTCCTACAACGACCGTCAAATTGTCTTTGTTTTTCAAGACAACCCGTGACCAAAATTAACATTAGATATTTATTTGTAGCCACCATTTCAATCCCTTGTGTAATGCAGCTCACATCACCGAACGCGTCATTGGTTGATGATGTAACAAGTTTTCTTGCGTGACAGGTTACAGCGATGACCATATTCGTACAGTCTGACAAGCAATAGTCATAAAGGACGATAATAAATCGCACAGTGTGCTTCTGGCTTTAAAGGAACACTGAAGCAGACATTATTAGATAATTAAGTGATTCATTGAGTTGTTAATTGAATTGATAGTTTGATTATTGAAGACAGCTGATGATAACAAGCAGAATAACTGAAGGAAAGAGAAACACAAGAACTGACTTCAACCACAGCCTTATGCGAGTTCACACTGCACGATTTTAGCCCTGATTTCCACTCGCAAACAGATTTTGCAAAATCTCCGACAAATGCCTTGAAATCGGAGGCAAATCCTTGCTCGTTCACACGAGTGACAATCACAGTGTGCATTATCAAGGACACGATCTGAGAGAATCAACAATGTGTTGCCTGTGAGATATTTGGCATGCTAAATATTTTTTTCTTTAGTTTCTTTATCTCCTTTTTGCTGCAAATCAACGCTCAGACCATTTGGATCACAGGCTATTTGCCGGATACTTTTTAATAACAATTCCAGTCTTGCGCGAGAACTCACTTGTGATCTTGTGTTCTCGCGTGTGTTTGGTTGTGAAACGTAGTTTACGAACCAGACAGAGTTGTCAGCGTCTCTTCCTGATTGTAAATTATGCAGTGTGTAATCCCCTGATCCATCGTGCAGTGTGTGAACTCAGCATTAGAGAAAAATCTCTCTTATTACAAACCAGATTGACTTGATTTCTATACAAAAGCGTCAACTCCAGGACAGGAAGGAATTAGCTATATAATGTTAAAAAAGTTAAGTGAAGAATCTCTTAAAGTCATTCTAGAGTTTTACAACAGGGTATGGAAGAAGGGACGTTACCTAAAAATTGGAAAGAAGCTGTAATAATTCCTATTAGAAAACCAGGTAAAGATCCAAATATTCCACTAAACTACAGACCGATAGCGTTAACAGCACATTTAGGTAAAGTAATGGAAAAAATGATTACAGATCGTTTAATGTATCATATGGAGAAGAATAATTGTTTTTCACCATATCAAAATGGTTTTAGACAGGGAAAAAGTACAATGGACTCAATTATTAATTTGGAGTCAGATATAAGGAAAGCTTTGATAAATAAAGAAACTCTAATAGCAGTTTTTTTTGACGTAGAAAAAGCATATGATATGCTATGGAAGGAAGGTTTATTGATCAAATTAGATCAAATTGGAATAGATGGAAAATTATATAATTGGATTAAAGAGTTCTTAATGGAAAGAAATATTAAAGTAAAGATTGGGGAATATATATCAAGGAAAGGAATAATTGAGAATGGAACTCCGCAGGGTAGTGTAATAAGTCCTTTGTTGTTTATTATTATGATAAATGATGTATTTGCAACAATAGATAAGAATAAAAATAAATCATTGTTCGCGGATGATGGAGCGCTGTGGTTTAGAGGTAGGAATGTAGAGTATATTGTTAATAAAATGCAATCAGTGTTAAAAAGTGTTGAGAAATGGTCTTATAAATGGGGTTTTAAATTCTCAGTGGAGAAAACTAAATATATATTTTTTACAAATAAAAGGGCAAGTATTGATTTAAAGATGAAGTTATATAATAAAGAAATAGAACAAGTTAAAGACATAAGATTTTTAGGTATGTGGTTTGATGCTAAAGCTACATGGAGTGTACATATAAACAAGATGGAGGGAAAGTGTAAGAAGATCTTAAATGTGATGAGGTGTATATCAGGACGAGAATGGGAGCTGACAGAGTGGCATTAAAAACAATTTATTACCTATTATTACTTATTTATTATTTATTTTATATAATATTACCAACAATACCATTATGGATATTACCTCAACCTAATGTAGATCTATTCTTATTGGAATCAAGGCAAGATAAAAATCGGAGGATGTTAGAGGCAGAGATGACAAAAGAGTATATTGGGAGTAAGTATGAACAATATGTACATGTTTTTACAGATGCGTCTAAGGATCCACAAAAGGAACAGGTGGGGGTAGCGTACATAATACCCAGATTGAAAGTGGCGAGAGGGGAAAGAATATCAGATCATGTATCTGTGTTTACAGGAGAGTTAATAGCAATTATGGTAGCAATTAGTAAAATAAATGAAATGGGGTTCAGTAAAACTCTAATATGCTCAGATTCAAGTTCGGCCTTGATGTGCCTGGAAGCTCAGAAATCAGGAGACAAGATATTGTTTTGGAAATCCTACAGATATTATTCATAATGCAACAGGAAAATAAGATAGTTCAGTTTTTATGGGTTCCGGCACATACTGGAGTAGCAGGAAATGAAGCAGCAGACAAGTTAGCAAAACAGGCTATGGCAAAGGAAACTATAGATATGGAAATTAAATATAGCAAATTAGAATCAAATCAATAATTAAAAGGGAGATAAATAATAATTGGCAAATGTACTGGGATAATGAGGAAAAGGGTAGACATTTACATTCAATACAACCAGTGGTAGGTAGAGGAAGGAAGTCAAGTGAAAGAAGGAAGGAAGACTGTATTATTTCTAGATTAAGATTGGGACATACAGGACTTAATTCAACAATGGAAATAATAGGGAAACATCATACAGGTTTGTGTGAATGGTGTGGAATAAGAGAAACAGTGGAGCATGTACTAATTAAGTGTAATAAATATTCAGAAGAAAGAAGTAAGCTAAGAGAAGAACTGCAGGTGGAAGGTAATCAGCAATTAACATTAAGGATAATTTTAAATTCAGTAGAAGGGGGTAGGTTAATAATAAAGTTTTTAAGAAGAACCAATTTGATCCAAAGAATATAGAAGGGTTATAAAGGTATACAATATGTTTTATACAGTTAAAAATATTATACCACTATATATAGTTTTATATATATATATATATATATATATATATTTTTTTTTTTGTAACAGCATCCCTCTTTGGAATGAGATGGACTTTTGCCGTATAGATGGAGGAGCTGAACACGCAGCAACATTGAAAGCATGAGTCCTGATTGTTCGAGACATATCCAGCTGCAGACCCGCAGCACCACCAGTTTCAGAACCCCAGCGCCAGAACCCCAGCGCCAGAACCCCAGCGCCAGAACCCCAGCGCCAGAACCGGAAGTGAGGGGCGGAGTTATTTACAATGAGACAAGCATGTAAACGATGACAGAATTTTCATTAATTTGAAGAATGTTAACCCTTTCACACGTAAGTTTAAAATATTCTAATTCACCTTTGGCTAAGCCCCGCCCCCCTTAGTTACTGTTGCTACCTCCGACAACTTCATCTGGGCTCTGGTTTGGTATCAACATGGCTTATGCTGTGACGGCTCTTCCTGCTGAAATTTTATCAAACTTTTATAAAGCAGCAAATAAAGTGTCCGATAGAAGTAGGCAAAAGGGGCTGCAGTGAGCGTTCGAAGGCTATATTCAAGACATACGGTGAAACGCAAGCAACAACAAGATCCAAATAGAGGCAAAAGCATAACGGTCACAGTCAAAAAATGGACCACCGCATATCCTAATCGAGACGGAGGCTGGGACTAACAATATCAGGAGAAACACTGTTCATGCAAAGCTGGGTAGGTCTCTATTCACGTCTATAATCGTTATTATTTACAAAGCAAACGGACTACGCGAGTATAAAGTTGTATTTATTAGCAGCGTGTGCTAGCGTATCACCAATTAGGGCAGAGAACCGAAATCATAACCTAAACCAGCATACAACTGTCTAACTAGTATAACTTCACAGTAAGGTTAAAAGCTAAATAGAGCAAAAGTGTGTTGTTGATCTTGAGGGGTTTCGCTGACTGAGGACGTCCACACAGTTTAATCCAAAGACGACACTTGTCAGTATTTAACTTCGGTTTTGGGAAGGGGAAAAAACGGACACCCCCCTCCAACCTCTCTGTGAAACGCGTATCTGTGTTACAAATGCCCCAGGCACAACGTTTAACCATATTTATGATAAAACTACGACGGTAATAGCCTGCCGAGACCAAAAATATGAGCCGCCTGCGTTGAAGTCAATGGAGCGCCGTGAAGAAGTGTCGGACCCTCTGTGGGAGCTCATTCTTGGCTGCGCTGTGATTGGTCAATCTACATTCTAGGGCGTGGCTTAGCCAAAGGCGAATTGACCCCCCCAGCGTGAGTTTTTCAAGGCGACCGTTATTTCGAATCTGTCACTTTATGGTTTCCATGGTGACGCGTCACTGCTTGTCACGTGACACAGCGCAACCACAACACAGCGGCGCTGAATGAATGATGATCTGCTTCTATGTAATTTTTCCTTTTTTATTCTAAATATTCATTACTTTAACTTACATATTTGTTGAGTCTCTTTTCTGTCTCTGCTTACTGAAAAAGGTGTATACATTGTATAAGCTACCATTGACTAAACATTGGGGATTAGTCTACAATAACTACAAATTAATTTAATACATATTCCTTCTGGAGATTCCCGAATGTTTTGTTCAAATATTTGACTTGCTGTATCCACATTATAATATAGGATCTACAGATGTACACTACTCTGCATTGTGAAAAGCCAGTGTCAAGGTCCAGCACACTCCTGAATGATTGGTGACAGTTTTCATAATTACTTTAACAATGGTATGTGTCACTTTACAATAGTTTGTGGCATTTTCTCTCATGCTAGTTTACAATTATTTGAAATACCTGATTGGTAAGTGTCAATTTGTGGTGCACAAACAACATACTCCTGCTTGTAAGTAGTACCACTTTAATAAGAACATTTTACTAAAATATCTAAATAATTTCTATATTCTTGTATAGTTACAAATGACAGCTTAACTGTCCTATATACAAATAGAAATAAATGTGTTATCATAACAACTGTATTTACAATATGTAGGTAAATACATTGTAAAAAAAATTATAAAAAAAGAACCATAGTAAATATAAATGCATACAACGGACCACGATATTAAAAATATGGTGAAGCCCAATGTTTCTGTACCTTAATGTATCATTATAACATACGTATAAAGTATGACGTTTCGTGTGTAATAAAAGTATACCGTTTCGTGTCTATTTACGCTCCAAAACGCGTTACTCGGTTTAGAACGTAAGCTCCGCACCTCACTTCCGGTTCTGGCGCTGGTGTTAGAACGTAAGCTCCGCCCCTTACTTCCGGTTCTGGCGCTGGGGTTCTGAAACTGGTGGTGCTGCGGGTCTGCAGCTGGATACTATAGGATTGTTCTGGTAGTGGTGATCTAGTAGTGTATCTTGTCTCTGATCTATTACCCACAGTAGATGGCGGTAATGCTCTTTTTAAGAATGCGAACCGCCAAATAAGCACAAAGAAGAAGAAGAAGAAGAAGAAGAAGACTTGATTTCTGTCATTCAACTTCAGATGTTCTTATTGAGAATTAACAGAGTTGTAGATGTTGATGTTTTAATGAAAATATTTGGTCACCATTATGTTGATCATTATTTCCTTATTGTTGGACAGTTTGACTGTGAAAAATGTAACAGAAAATTTGTCTGGCAGAAAAAAAGCCAGAAACAAAGATGATCAGTTAATATTGTTTTCATCATCATAAAGTAGAATGATTCCTTAATTTCGTCACTAAAAAAACTATTTTCACCAACAATATTTTCTTACCGTAGATCAGACATTTTGATTTTATTTAAATATGTTGCGGGGGAAAAATTTAGACACACACAGACATCTTTTAACACTGAGCCGATGTTCCCATATAAACACAGAGCGATGCTAATTTAACTTAAAGTACAGAGGATTGAGTTCAACACAGAGTTTGATCTGAATCTCTTAATATACTGTTCATGCTGATAGTAGAAACGTTTCTCTCACCTCTGAACATGCTCCTGTGACTATAATGAAGCTGAAATAAAAGAAAGAATCATTAAATCATCATTTATAATGATCATGAAGGATTACAGATTTTTACACTCGCTAGGACACATTTCTCAATACTTTGGTCACTTTTTCTTCACACACACTCAAAAAAATAAATTGTTGAATGAACATGATTTAATCGTATCACCCATTATGCATCTAAGCAAGATTTGAATATTTTATTTGAACACAATATTGGTTTGTAAATTGAACATGATTGTAATATGTCAATGCAACTTCTTTGCAACTAATTGAATCAACATGTTTGTATTGTGTTAGACTAATCAAATGTATTCTCATTCACTCAAAGCACAGGAAAGCAGAATCACCAAAGGAGAAAATATAATTTTGAAGTTACCATTATGGAGATCAGTGTGTGTTTTAGTTGGGCTCTTCACCCTTAAATTATTAACTAAGTTTTGTTTGGCTGCTGTACATGAGTTATAACAGCCAGATGAACAAATATGAACGGTGATCTGATGGTGTTGGTTGTGTATTAACATAACCATTAATTCACAATCGTTTAACCTGAATCACTGAACTCATATAGAGTCCAATTTATAAGTTAGGTTTATTTTATTAACCGTCACGTGTTTACCGTGTTGTGACACAAATCTTGTGCAATGTCCTAAACTGACGGGATAATCACACAACGCGTACACGTCCGCTAATGACTCCTCCGATTCGCGCACGAATGACTCCTTTGAACCGATTCCATTCAATGAATGGTTAAAACAACTGATCTATCCAACAACTCACCAGACGTCTAAATCGGTAATACTTCAAAGTTCAATTTATTAAACTCTAGTTAACTACATTTAGTTAATATTAACTATTAATAAACTGCACTTCTAGCATTTATTAATCTTTGTTAATTTCACCATTTACTTAAAATCAAAAGTCGTTAACATTAGTTAGCCTAATGCACTGTGAAGTAACATGAATACACAAAGGATGAACAGCTGTATTTTTATTAACTAAGATTAATAAACAATACAGTAAAAAGATAGTTAATGAGTTAAATCATTGGTATTGTTATTAAGTTAAAAGTGAATAGTGTTCTGTATTCTTGCTGGTGCCCTGCCAGGAACCTTGCCCCCACAGCGAACCGAACCGAGGCTCCAAAACCGTGATATGAACCGAACCGTGGCATTGGTGTATCGTTACACCCTACTGTCAACCTTTGTTGATCTGAGACATGAAGTGATATGGTGTGATATTGTGAGCTAGCAGGAACTGCAAGTGCTCTGAGTTCATTTAAAGTTTGTCATTTCACTGTTTTTACTAAATATAGAGAAGTTTCAGCTTTATAAAGTATTTAAATGCAGTGTAAAGTTTAATTGTGTATTAAGAAATAACATTGTTTTAGTGGACTCGATTAAAATAAGTTCAGAGTACTCATAACTATTGTTTTTTATAAACTTAATTGAATTGAGCTAATCAGTTTCCTCAAATGAAATGAGTTAGCTTAACTTGTTGGGTTTTACAGTGTAGTTTTAGTGCATTTTGAATGTGAAATGAACTGCTGTGCCGAGCTTGAGCTCTCCTAAAGTTGGTTAGGAAAAAGTGACCTAAGTTTTGAGAAATGTGTCCTAGCGACTGTAAAAAAACTGTAATACTTCTGATGCACCTGTACAGGTAAGAAAATAATCATCAGCTCTATGTGTTATAAGAATATGTATGTAGAGAGAAAAATGTAAATCATCTCACAGATTTTGCAGAATCGCAGATGATCTCGTGACTCAGATTCACACAGCGAGACGTGACGAGACGATCCGGTGAGACTGAAAGAACAGGATCCATCCGTGTTTCGGGAGTTGACGGATCTGCGATCTTCTGTCCATACTGATCGAATCAAACACAAGACAATCAAACTGTCAGTAACAGAAGACGAGGAACGAGGATTAATGTTAAAGAAGTGAGTATACGCAGAGCTGGGTAAATAACAGTGCTTCTCATTGATTTGTGCTAATGCTGCTCTCAACAAGACTGTGTCTTTCAACAGCTTCAACACAAAGACTGTAAATCAGTTTAGTGTTGTGTTCAGTGTGTTTGTGGCCAATGGGATGCGCATTGATTGCCAGATGAAACGCTCCAGTCAGAGAGAGGAGGGATTTCATTTGCTGCTATACTTTTAGGCCTTTTTTGCAAATGTCTTAGTGAATGTTTTATTCTGGTCTTAAATGTTACGGTAACGTTACGCATGTATCAATGAATGACACTTTTTTTGGGTCTGTAAGTGTGTGTGCATTAACGTGTGTGAAACGCCTGCTTCACGCTGCTTATTCCGATCACTTATATTGGGAACTTTTTGCACTTAAATTAGTTTATTTGTACTGTTGACATTGAATGCATATGTTTTTGTCTAGGGTTAAAATCATCGGATAATTTTATTGCCGTTTTGACAGTTTCTGCCTGAATATTTTGGTTGGTATGTATTTATTTAAAGGGTTAGTTCACCCAAAAATGAAAATAATGTCATTAATGACTCACCCTCATGTCGTTCTAAGCCCGTAAGACCTCCGTTCATCTTCGGAACACAGTTTAATATATTTTAGATTTAGTCCGAGAGCTTTCTGTCCCTCCATTGAAAATGTATGAACGGTATACTGTCCATGTCCAGAAAGGTAATAAAAACATCATCACAGTAGTCCATGTGACATCAGTGCCCAGCCAACACAGCCATATGGGGCCCACATGGGTTTGACCTGGGCTATCTAACTGGGACCCAGACAGTTTTGTCCTCGGTTTCCATGGTGGCCCTACATGGGTTTGCCCAGATGAAATGAACCCTGCTCAGTGTGCACACTACAGGCTGTTAAATGTAACACTGATCAGTGTTGGTGTTAATGAGGTAATTAAGTGATTGAATAATGATTGAGCATTATTGATGAACACCTGCTGTTAACAAGCAGAATCACTGAAGAAAAGAGAAACACAACTACTTCCAGCCACAGCCTTAGATGAAATCAACTGAAGATAAAATACACTAAATCTCTCAGGATCTGATTAAACAACTCCACAAACAGCATTACCAGCTTCACGTATTACTAACCAGGTTGACTTTATTTCTGGTAGACGTCTAAATAAGTTCTTATTGAGATTTAACAGAGGTTAAGATGTTGATGATTTATTGAAAATAATAGTTTGGTTTGATGCCACCATTATGGTGATCAGCGTTTGCTTTAGTTGGGCTCTGACTTATTAGCATTAGTTTTTCTCTGCTCAGTTGTATCTGATTGTTATGTTAAGAACAGTAAGAGAAAATGCATTCAGATGCTATAAGCTGATTGATGATAAAAGTCTAATCATCATGCACTGTAAAAAATGAAACATAGATTTTATTTATATTTAATTAATTAAAATACAAATTACAAGCAATATTATTAATTAAATTTAACAAATTAGAATTGAGTAATAATTAATCAAGTTAATTCCTTAAATGTTAACCATTTAAAATGAGTAAAATTTACAAAATATATGTTATTGCCAACATTGAAGACACCTGATGTTAACAAGCAGAATCACTGAAGGAGAAAACCATAGTGAAAGTCACCATTTTGGATATGAATGTGTGTTTTAGTTGGGCTCTTGACCCTTAAATTATTAACTTTGTTTTGTTTGGCTGCTGTACATGAATTATAACAGCCAGAAGAACAAATAGAGACGTTGATCTAATAAAAAATATATGTGTTTTTTCTGTAAGGCGCACACAGACATCACGATTTAGCGTATGAATCTCAGCAATGGTGACAACCTCTGATCACAAGCTCATTATTTATTCATGCAGCAATGCATGATGGGAGCCATGAATGAGTTTTGATTGGTGCAACCCAGATTGCACTGCAACATGCTTTATAAATGTCACCATTGTTGAGATGCACAGGCTGATTCATGATGTCTGTGTTTTTTGTTTTTTTGTTTTGGTACAAGAGAAACTTTTTAGAAATTAATTGGATTACCTTATAAAAGTTAAAAATATTACGGTGTACAATGCCCGTACTTCTATAGTTAAAAAATATAACTTAACTCATAAAATGGACTCCATTTGAGTTCAGTAATTCAGGTCAAATGATTGTGAAATAATGATTATGCTAAAACACAACCAACACCATCAGATCACCGTTAGTTCATCTGGCTGTTATAACTCATGTACAGCAGCCAAACAAAAATTAAAGTTAATTATTTAAGGGTGAAGAGCCCAACTAAAACACACACTCATCTCCATAATGGTGACTTTAATTATGGTTTTCTCCTTCAGTGGTTCTGCCTGTTAACAGCAGGTGTTCATCAATAATGCTCAATCATTATTCAATCACTTAATTACCTCATTAACACCAACACTGATCAGTGTTACATTTAACAGCCTGTAGTGTGCACACTGAGCAGGGTTCATTTCATCTGGGCAAACCCATGTAGGGCCACCATGGAAACCGAGGACAAAACTGTCTGGGTCCCAGTTAGATAGCCCAGGTCAAACCCATGTGGGCCCCACATGGCTGTGTTGGCTGGGTGGGTTAGTTAGAAGTTTTCTTGGAGTGTGATCAGTGACAAGTGATGAGGAGTCCGGGCAGTGAGTACGGGAGATGTAGTTGTGAGTGATAGTCTTATCTCTGGTGGCTCTCAAGGGCACTCCAGCTGGTGACCGTTACAGTAGCTCAACATTGATCAGAAATCACTCTGCTTTGCTCTTTGCACATTGTTTTTGTTCTTCCTCCTCCTTTACCCCTATTTTTACAGTACTGTACCCTGCATCTCACAAACTTGTCCTTTGTCACTGTGGAGTCCTGAACGCGGATTGACAACAGACCCGGGAGAGAATACAATGCTGAATAAAGTCTTATTTTGTGTTATTTTTGGACCAAAAAGTATTTTCGATGCTTCAAAAACTTCTAACTAACCCACTGATGTCACATGGACTACTGTGATTATGTTTCTATTACCTTTATGGACATGGACAGTATACTGTATATACAGTTTCAATGGAGGGACAGAAAGCTCTCGGACTAAATCTAAAATATCTTAAACTGTGTTCCGAAGATGAACGGAGGTCTTACGGGCTTAGAACGACATGAGGGTGAGTCATTAATGACATTATTTTCATTTTTGGGTGAACTAACCCTTTAAACTCTGAATGAGTGATAATTAATCAATAATAATAATGACCCTTTAACCTGTTTTTATCCATTTTCCTGGGGAGATTATTTATTTTATCATCATTATTCTTTTTTAAGGAGATAAAAATGGCCCTTATCAACCTTGATTGACAAGTCAATAAAATTCTGTCATTGTTTTGGCAGTTAAAGTTTTGAGAACCAGCTCTCCTCACAGTGTGTGTGTGTGTGTGTGTCACCTCTGATAACCAGCTCTGCTCAGTCAGTGTGTGTGTGTGTGTGTGTGTGTGTGTGTGTGCGTGTGTGTGTCACCTCTGATAACCTCTGCTCAGTCAGTGTGTGTGTGTGTGTGTGTGTGTGTGTGTGTGTGTGTGCGTGTGTGTGTCACCTCTGAGAACCAGCTCTGCTCACAGTCAGCATTGAGTGTTTGATTGACAGCAGAGGAAACCGTATACAGGAACCCCAGAGAGCTCTGAATCTCCCCACATGTTACTGTGATGTTATCCATGATTCTGTGCTGAAGGAAACAAAGCTTTGTGGTTTTAATCTGCAACACAAGTGTCAAATTTCAAGTGTATCTATAATTCCTTCACAGTATTAAAGAGTAAATGACAGAATCAGTGTTAGAGACAATCCCACACTGTTAGCCCTTACTGTAGAAAAAGCCCAAATTCTTACAATATCATACCATTTTCCATTAAAACAGTAATATACAGGAATATACCTACAGGAATATACTGTGAATTAACAGTGCTCAAAGTCGACACTCAGAGGCTGTTTTCCCAATCACACCCTATACCCTCATTCACTATTGCCTACACTAGTTCACTAATATAGTCCACTTGACAGAGTGAAATGAAAAGAAGTGAGTGAATTGAGACACTGATGAACACCTGATAAGCAGAATCATGAAGGACAGAGAAATAACAGAAAAAAGAGAAACACAAGAACTACAACTGACTTCCAGCCACACTGAGTGTGAAACCAGTTTAACATTATTTTCATACATGTACAAAAGTTATTGTTGAGAATGAACAGGGATTTAGTTAATAATAAAGTTTGTTGTCACCATGATGGAGATCTGTATTTGCTTTAGTTGGTGTCTTTTACCTTGACTTAAAAACTTTGTCCATTCATCTCTCTTTGGCTGCTGTAACAGTGAGTTTATAAAAACACATTTGTTACGGCAATAAAAAGTCAAGATGAAGTTGATCAGGTGATTTTGGTTGTGTAATGATGTCATATTCATTCATGAGTTTTTTGCTCTTTTATGTATGTAAGCTATGAATTTATGGGTTTAATACCATATATCTGATCATCTACGATATGAAATCCAGCAATATTTCTGTAATCAGGTCTTCTGAAGAATTTTGAAATCATATAGTGCCTTAAAATTGTATTAACTCCTGCTTGTCTCAGACACACACAGACATCAACAACCGGCGTATGAATCTCAACAATGGTGACAATCAAAAGTTTCATGTCGCAATGCATGCTGGGTACCATGATAGTATAAAACTCCCAGCATGCTCTGCTGCATGAATAATAATTATAAATATATATTCCCACCATAGTTGAGATGCATGTTCTAATTTGTGATATCTCTGTGTTTCTGTATTACAGCGTAACTCTGTTATTTTTGATTATGCCGGTGTTAAAAATAAATTAATCATTGTTGCTGTTTCACAGTGGTGGTAACATAACAATTTTTATTGACAATTAAACTCTAAATGAGTGCGAATTAACTTCTCAGTGAATGCACAGACTATATAATGATTTTGTCATGATAGTGAATATAACCGCAATCATTCACAAACTGTGTGTGTGCACAAGTGTGACTTGCAAAAACACAGCGCAAGCAGCAAGAAAAAATTTATGTGTTAGCATCAGCATCCCAACTAAAGCAAACACTGATCTCTATAATGGTAACTTCAAATCAAACATTTTCAATTAAACATCGCAATAACTATTTCTGTAGATGTATGACAGAAATAAAGTCATACTGGTTAATAATACGTGTAATAATGTGTAATGAGTCAGTTGTAGTTCTTGTGTTTCTCTATTTTCTGTTCTTGTGTTCCTCTTTTCTTCAGTGATTCTGCTTGTTAACAGCAGGTGTTCATCACGAATGCTCAACAATCACTTACATATTCACTTAATTATCTCACAACAACACTGCATCAATGTTACTTTTACTCTTTGTAGTGTGGATTTTCATGTGGGGTTGAAAGGGTTAACAGTGTAAGATAAAAAGACACACCCACAGATATTTAAAAGTATTTAAACAGTAATAAACTGTAAGTTATAAAACAGGTTTATACTGGCATAGTTTACTGTAAAATGTAGTTTTTTGGGTCACCATTGTGCTGAAGAGTAGAGCCTGTGCTTCAGTCCAGCAGAAAATCCACAAACATTGATGATACACTGCATGTTGCTTTATGTAACAGGCGGTGACTGTCTAGTTGCCCGTCCAGTGGAAATCTTTTTTTGTGCTTAAGTTTTTCTTAGTGGTTTCTAATGAAAATTCCTAACTTTTTTCTCACATTATTAATGCATTACGCATTTTAGTTAATAAATTTAAATGACAGTTGGTCAATTTAAGGCAGTCGGTTTCTGCAAGGGAAGTTAGTTTTAACTCGAGTTTTAATTTAGTGCATTTTACAGTAACAAACTGTATATTACAGTAAAATGCTGTAGATTACAGTAAAGAACTGTACAATTAACAGTAAATTACTGGCAACAGTGTTGCCAGTATTTTACTGTAAAAAACCCCGGTAAGGTCTAACAGTGCAGTTCAGTTCAGCGTTGATTCAGTTCCACTCAGTTCAATAACTGTGTGAAGTTCATGCTGTACGATAGTCCACTTTAGACATTCTACTAACTATAAGTAACTTTGCAGCTACATGTCAACTATCTGTCATTAGAGTATTAATAGACTTTCTGCTTAATATCTGCTAACACTTTTTTTCGTTGGTCCCCCAGACATTCTTCTGACTAGTAACTTTGCAACTACAAGTCAACTTATTCTCCAAACCCGAACCTTAACACCTAACCATAACCTACCAGTCTACTACAGTCTACTAATACTCTAATGACAGTTAGTTGACATGTAGTTGAAAAGTTTTTTGTAGTTAGCAGAATGTCTAAAGTGGACTATTGAAATAAAGTGGAACTGAAGCAGGTTTAAAAGAATCGTGGATGAGGTGTTACTGATAGAAAGCAGAACCTCATCTTATTTCTTCATGTCTTTCAAATATCAACAGTAATTGAGGTTTATTCTTAGATAAAGCTTTCACATCGTTTCAGAACATTATGACAGATTTAGTAGCTTATTTAGACACACATTCAAAAACAAAAAGTCTAGATTTGATCAGTTCAACAACATGCATCAGTCAAAGACTCACCAATTTAATTCAGTCACATTCTTAAATATTTTACATTTGAAGCCTTTCCCTGTAAAACGTTTATAAATGCATTAATCATAAAAACTGTAATGAAAAGTATTTCTCACCTGAAGTTGGTCCTTGGTTAAGATATTGATAACACTGTGTGCAGTGAATGTGCGACTAGTACATTGCGTTTGAGAGACTGTGGTGAAATATGACAAAAGGAAGCGGCTTCTGCATAAATATAGACCACAGAGGACTTTCCACACCACTCATCTAATACCCAAACCAGTGCATGTATATCAGGACAGACGTGGTATTTCTCTTTTGATGAAAACACACCTTCATAAACCTTTAAAGGTTAATATATAGTAAATGTAGAATTTAGATATAGAAAATACTCGATGAAAGGACTCTATGCTTTATTCACATTTGATGTGTGCGTATATAATATGATCTAACCAACTTTATTTATGTACTGCTGGATGTAACTGCTGGATGAAGTGAATTTATTATGTTTGGTTGATATTCATTGTTTACGGATGCTTTACAGAAGTAGGGATTGATTTGTGTTTATGTATTCACATGATGTTGCTTCATATTCATGAAAGTGTTTCTGACATCTCATTGTTTGAGTCTATTTAGTTATTGTGTTTCTGTTATGTTATATTGATTATTTATTGTATGCTTTGTTTTAGACCACACAACCATGAAAACACCATACTCATTTGCATGTACTGAACCTTTATTGAAGCTGTGTGGAAAGAATGAGGAGAAAATAAAGCATCAAAGAACTTTAAGAGCTTCTTCATGTCTGGTAACCCTCATTTCTTGATGCCGTATCGGCGATTACTCCAGTCTCTGCATCGTGGGTAACATAAATGAAACACGGGTTACATCTCTAAATGGACGTCTGTGGTGAACAACACCCAAACTGCTTTCAATTCTGTCATGTCATTATAAATGCTGAAGACAGTTAATGTGATGATGTTCAACAGTGTTACAGTTTTTCTCAATTGCTAAAACACAATTTCTGAAACCTTGCTCCATTTTCTAAGAATGCATTTTCCTTGCATTCTTTGAAACAATTTACATGTTTTGGTAAAATCAGTTACAAAAAGCACAAACTCACAAAAAAAATTAAGAGTAAAACTGCCCAACTAAAGGAAACACTGGTCTCCAGAATGGTAACCAAAAAATGTAAATAAATCCTCAACATCTACCCCTCTGATGATTCTCACTAAGACCTTCTGTAGACGTCTAAAATAAATAAAGTCAGTCTGGTTAGTAATAAGTGAGGTTGGTAATGCTGTTTGTGGAGTTATTTAATCCTCCTCTGCTGAGATCTTGCTGTGGCTGGAAGTCAGTTGTAGTTCTTGAGTTTCTCTTTCCTTCAGTGATTCTGCTTGTTGACAGCAGGTGTTCATCATTAATGCCCAATCATCACTTAATTAATCACTTAAGTATCTCATTAACTTTAACTCTGATTCAGAGTTATTTTAACTCTCTGTAGAGAGGGACCAAATGTTCTCTGAGCAGAGTTAATTTAACTCTGGGGATTTTGCTGCGTGGAGTCTCTCCAACGAGCTGATGATCTGATTCAGGTGTGTTAAATAAGGGAGACATACAAAATGTTCAGAGCAGTGGGTCGCGAGGACTGGATTTGAGAACCACTGCTCTAACGTCAAGAAAACTGGACATTTTCACATTCCCGGAACCAACACTGAACGTTTGGAGAACGTTCTTATAACAAAAGTCTGTTAGCTGGGATTACACTCCTCTAGCAAAATGAAACCTTCACCTCAACAGTTTTACCTGTGTTCAAAATCAAACACTGCTCTCAAATCATAAACAAAGTAATCAAAATGATATACACTATCAAGCAGTCAGTAAACAATACACCAAAAAATAGAAAACACATTGTTCAAAACAGATATCTATGGCCTGCTAATATATTCTGTTTGTACTTACCTGTGACTCCTTACTGTACCATCAAGAGGTTGATTTGTGACATACTGCATGACTGCACTTGATAAAAGGAAATAAAAAGAAAAGTAAAAAAAAACAAACAAATATATAGTTCTCAGGGAGAAACATATTTCATATTTTTCCGTCATTGTCTTTTGATGAACGGAAACATGTTCTATCATAGTAACACAACATTGATCAGAAATCACTCTGCTTTGCTCTTTGCACATTGTTTTTGTTCTTCCTCCTCCTTTACCCCTATTTTTACAGTACTGTACCCTGCATCTCACAAACTTGTCCTTTGTCTCTGTGATACTGTAATTCTTGTTCGTTGTTGAACCAGTCAAAATCTGTTGAGCAGTCATTACTGTTAACAAATGGAAAGCACAATGTTCAGGGCCATATTTGTTCACTGTACAGTACAGCCTACAATTCACTGTACAGTGTACAAGTGACAAAAATCTAATATTGGTTGTGTCACATCATTTGAATCAGGTTACATCCATTTTGAGTGGTTGTGTTCAATCAATGACATGTGTTCTCTGTTTGTATTTGACTGTTGGCACTTGTGTTTCCCAGTATGGATGATGTGCATTAGAGAGCAAAATGTGTTTTGAAAATGAGAATGTGTTTAGAGTTTTGCTGAAAAGTATAAGTGAGATCTGCAAATTGTGTTGTACCATGTGAGATGGTTTAAGGTATTGACAGTTAAAAAGGTAAAACTGTAATCTAATAAGAAGTGGTTCTAGCTGTTAGTCCATTGAGAGGGATAGAGAGAGTTGAGAGCTAGAAGCGTTCAGAGTGACTCAACAGCAAGTTCAGATATTTGTTTCTTCCTGTTATGTACCCTGCGGTTCTTAAAGTCTCAGAAGGAGAAAGAAAAACTAGAAAACCTGAACGGATTACAAATAGCGGTTGAATGGTCTGGTGTGTTCAAAAAGTCTTTTCACCTGGTTCATCAGATGTGTCAAATAAACCACTCTTCAGAATCATCACGACACACAAGATTCAATTCAACAGAGTTTGATCTGAATCAGGACAGATGTGTGTCTTCTTAAATGAAAGTCTGTAATAATGCAGATTCTCATAGAAATTAATGTATTTGAAGTGTATAAGAAATGAAACTCGGTCATAATTTACTCTTTTTTGAACAACAGAAACTTTTTAGAACTTATTTGGATTACATTGTAAAAGTTAATAGTATTATGGTGTTCAATGACGGTACCACTATAGATAATAAAGTAACCTACCTCATGAATTGGATTCTATATGAGTTCAGTGATTCAGGTCAAATGATTGTGAAATAATGATTATGTTAAAACACGACCAACACCATCATATCACCGTTCCTATTTGTTCATCATCTGCTGTTATAACTCATGTACAGCATCCAAACAAAACTTAATGTTAATAATTTAAGGGTGAAGAGCCCAACTAAAACACACACTGATCTCCATAATGGTGACTTTAATTATGGTTTTCTCCTTCAGTGATTCTGCTTGTTAACATCAGGTGTCTTCAATTCTTACTGAAGGAATTTGTTCAATAACTTTATGGCCATGTCAATATTGCTGAAATCCATTGTTAAATATACCAGTTTAAAATGTAAAACTTACATGCTGCTCCGTAAAGGTGATTACAGTTTTAATGTATTTTTTACAGAATTGTTCTAGCAACCAAAGTTGCCAGCATTATTCCGTAAAAAATACGGGATTTTTTTTTACAGTGTATATCATCTGTCAGTCATACACATCAAGATGAGAGTTGAAGTGTTTCTCTCACCTCTGAATATATGATCTCACCTCACATATAATCTGAGATGAAAGAAAGAAGCATTTATAGTGTTCATGAATGAATGATTCATTAATTATTCATTACTGTATAAGTTATTAGTGTTCACGAATGATTCATTACTGTATGAGTTTATTGTGTTCATGATGGCCTGCGGCTCTAATTATTCACAAAAGTATGATCATTTATTGAAAATGTATAAATGTTGAGAGAGATTAGAATGACACTGGATCTCATAATGAAGTTCGTCCACGCAGTGAGACATGATGACAAGAAGATCAGATCATGAGACTGAAGCATTCATCAGTTTGTGTGGATGCGATGGATCTGCTGACAGTCGCCCGTCCTGATCAAATCAAACATAAAGAAATGTTTCTGAGTGAATAATTCTGTAGAGAGTGTCTCCTCTGAATACCAGCTCTGCTCACAGTCAATATTACGGTTCTGATTCAGTAAATCTGCATATTACTATTGCATGACAAGGGTTTAATTAATAAGCACTTAAACAATACTGGAAAAGAACATTGACACAGTGAAAATGTTGAAGCGGTGGTTGAGTATGATTTCACTTTTCTAACTTTAGTTAGTGTGTAATGTTGATGTTTAATCATAAACAACATCTGCAAAGTTACAACGCTCAAAGTTCAAAGCAAAGGAAGATATTTGCTTTAAAGAAATCGCTTTTTAAGGACTACAACAAACGGCTGGTAGAAACTACACAACATTCCTCCCGGGTTAGTGACATCACCAACCCTACAATTTACATAAACCCCGCCCCCAGAACGCGATTTATAAATGATCATGACAGAATATGCTAATCAATGACTAGAAGATTTAGCTACATAAATTCACCAGCTAAGTAATAATATATACAGGCCTTTTATTGAAATAGTGAGAAGTGTCAGCTGACTCCATTTTAAACACAGATAATATAGTCACAGTTTGACATTTTTTACAAAAGGAACATTTTCCAAGACATGTTTTGACATTAAAAAAAGACAGAAAGTTTCAAGTTTGACAATATGATCTGCAGCAGACTCTATGTTTCATCTTTTTACTCTTTTAGATTATTTTTTATAACGATAATCATCTCTTTTAATTTCTTTCATAACTGTTTTAATTTTCCTTGCTTTTATTTTGTGATTATTTTAATTAATTTCTGTGTAAAGCACTTCTCCTTCTTGTTTCAAAAGCACGCAACACTGAGTCTAAACAAAATAAAAAATTTAGTTGTGGAAAACTTGAGTAGCCTTGAGCAAAACCACCTAAACACACTTCCTGAGCATGAGGAGACTCAGTGAACACAACACAGCCTGACACTTCAGTTATGAAACATCGGCACGACCAAAACTTACCCAGTGACGTCAGGACAATTTTGACTGTACACATGCAGAAACTGCACAGATACATTCGGGTAAATTATCAGTGGGGCCTCATTTATAAAGAGTGTATACGCACAGATTTCATCTAAGGGTAAGTTTACATCACAACGATATGCCTTAAAGGGACACTTCACCCATTTGCATCAAGCCTTGTATCGTTAGAAACCCAGTCATATTTTTGAATGGTCGTGCATTATTCCCTCATTTTCCCCAGAGACGGGAGAAATAAGGATTTCAGTGTTGCAGTTCCTGCTTACAATGACACAAAAATCGTCATTTTCATTTAAACTAAATAATTCACCATTTCAAAAGAAATACAAACGAGGAGTAATTCACTAATGAGTTCGCCAACTAACTAGACATTTTGTGTGAAATAAATGTCAAGCTCTGGTGCTAGCCTTGTACGGAAGAGTGATTTATAGGCGGATCATATGCGCTGTTCTGCATTAGTGGGAGTGGTTTGCGGAGCTTTGCAATGTGGTGCATTGTGGGAGTTGTTGTCTTTCATAAAGTTACTTTCTGTCTTTCTTCGGTCAAGAAGGCACCAAATTCGAAATTTATTGTACATTTCGACTACATATATGACCCACTTTCAATAAAGATCAATGTGCCCACGGGTGAAATGCTCCTTTGAAACTGAGAAGTTTTTCCTTTGAGTTTTCCGTGTACAGACGACATCATTGTCAAAACGATCCCCATTCACACGGATCCGCGGAAACGACTGAAAACGCTGTATCTGCTGCCAGGCCAGTAGATGGCGATGAAACACTATAGACTGAACACGTAACACGCATGACCACATCGTCTTCAGAGATTTGAGTTTTTGTCATTTACACAGAGACCGGTTTCAAAAACGTGCTCTTTGAAACCCGTTTTCAAAAAATTGCGTTTTCAGGCCCAAAACACTTTTTTTGTGTGTGTGTAAATGAATGGAAATGCATAAAAAGTTTTAAGTTTTTACAGCCCCTTATAGTGTGGGTATTCGCTAAAATCCACGCTAATGCCAACGGTCTTCGATACGGAAAAGTGCTTAGCGCCATGTCAGGGTCTGAGCAGACGTACACACTTTTCCTTGTCGGAAAACTGCAGGTTATGGAAATCTAAGCAAATCGCCATTCTAAATTAAACGATTTTTGAGGATGACTGGTGCTGTTTTATAAGTAAATGAGATTAATCAGGCGTTGTTTTTACAAGGCGGAGAACTGAAACCAGCTTCGCGCAAGTTCAAGATCCTTTGCGATTTCTAGTGAAAATAAAAATAAAACACTTTAAATTGCACAGTAAGTTATTCAGACAGAGCCTCATTTATTTAATGTTGCAAAGCAACAATCCTAAATTTGATTTTACAATAATTTCTTAAATGTGTGTATGTGTGATTTATAGCAAACATTTGGGCCAAATTTTTTTGCATCTGGTTTCTTTGAGAAGAAACCAGATCTGAAGGAAAGACTTTCTGGCTCAGACACTTGTGCTGAACTTAATCACAGACATAAAATACAGATACTTTGACTTTTTCTGTCAGATGATCTTAGTGAGAATTAACAGAGGTTTAGAAGTTGATATTTGTTTCATTTTATGTCACCATTATGGTGATCAGTATTTGCTTTAGTTGGGCTCTTGGTCACCTTTCTTTTTACTTTAGCTTATTATTGGCTGCTGTAACTGTATGGTTGTAACATCATTGTTTTGTTAACTCTGTCATTCACAAAGAACTTTGACCCGCTCTGAGTGTTGATCTCACATGTTAGGGGTGGGAGAAACTGAAAATTTCGGTATCGATCCGATACCGAGTAAATACAGGGTCAGTATCGCCGATACCAATACTAATACTTTTTCATTTTAAAAGCCTGCACTTGAACTTGTAGCACTTTCCTGTGCTAGAGCAGTGTGTCATGATTTATGAGCTGAATGCATCATTAATATGCTAAATCTGAATACGTTTGCATGACTACTAAATATTTTTTTATTAAATAAATGCGCTCAACCCGCCTGTAATTAGTCAGTGACTTTTACCAAACTACCATAATTATAGTAAATGTACTATTGTACACTAGCCTGCTGTTCAAAAGTGTGTGGTCTGTAAGATTTTTAATTCTCTTCTGCATTTATTTGATCAAAAATACAGTAAAAACTGTAATATTACAATTTAACATGGGCTATCGTTTTTTTACGTCATAGTAAACTGTAATGTATTCATGTGATCAAAGCTGAATTTTCGGCACCATTACTTCAGTCATGATGAGAATTTTAATATGCTGATTTGCTGCTCAGGAAATTTTTCTTATTATTATCAATGTTGAAAACAGTTTCATATTTTTGTGAAAACCATGATACATTTTATGCAGAATTATTTGATGAATAAAGTTGAAAGAACAGCATTTATATGAAGTAAAAAAAATTTAACAGTGTAAAACCCTTGAGTGTCACTTTTGATCAATTTAATGCATCGATCCTTGTTGAATAAAAATATTAATTTCATTAAAAAAATCTTACTGACGTCAACATTTTGAACCGTTATGTACACTTTTGGTTTTGTTTATTGCCAAATTTATTTAAAAATAAATGTTTCTCTGTCATCTAAGCAAGGCTTTGTTTCCCAAACGCACTGGGCTGTGAGCTCAGCGAAGCACTAGCATCGAACGCTCTCTGTGATTGATTGGTTTCGTCTTGTATCCAGATGACTAGGAGAAATAGTTCTATCCTACACAATTATCCACTAACATTCGCTTAATTTTTCCACTTAGAAGCTTATTTTTCACTCTGAATTGCGTGCTAAATTAATAAAACTTACTGGTAAAAAAAACACTCACTTGGATCGATATTTTTATGTGAGGATCGATCCTTTTCGATACCAGTCAGTATCGAAAGTATCGATACTTCAGGATCGATCCGCCCACCCCTATCACATGTGGTCACAACACCGTCAATGTGAGTCACAGTGAGATAAAAGTGTAACTCACAGCGCACTCATTCTATGATCTCAATATGAGCTCATCCCAGATATACATATTTTTCTATCAATGTTTTGAGAGTATTATTTTATTTTCTTGTAATGTTTTTGGTAGATAATTTAATTTCTGTTACCAGAATGTTCTTCTAAAAGGAAGGATAACACTGTATTGATATAACATTATCTTATAACAATCTTATACAGGTTTAGCTGAAGTATCCCAGCACACACAGGACTGAAGCTCTTAAAAGACGTTTAGATGTCAAAGTATGTTTGAAAGTAATAGTTTGGTTTGGTCACCGTTATGGTGATCAGTGTCTACTTTAGTTGAGCTCTTTGGCCTTGACTATTAGATGCTAGTTTTTCTCTGGCTGCTGTAAGTGTGTGTTATAGAAAGCACAAATGTGATTAAGTATGATGGCTACTTGTTGATGATGAAGATATTATCATAATGTAGTGGCCTGATCTCATCAATGGAATTGTCAGTAAAACTTTTGTTCAATTATGACAATTTTAATACAAATATGACAATGTTTGAGATGTCTTTGTTATAACAACTTGACATTACCAAGACAACATAAAACATAACCTATCATAAATATGTCATACACATGACATAGCAGATTCATTATCAAACTTAAGAAACCACTTAGCTTTATGGGTTAACATTACATTACAGTTTTTTTCCAACTGCTTACACACGTTTTCAAAACTATGTCACCTTTTTTCAAAACTCTACACACAATTCCCACAACTGCACACAAAAAATGCCTCACATCTCCTTCAAAATGTAACACTGCATTCAAAATGCCATAAACACATGTCAGAATGAAGCATTCGCATCAAATGGCAAACACTTCTTTCATAATAGTACATTTCTGGATATACAATGTCAACACTGTTGTTCTGAATCTAAAGCTCTTTTATATCTACATTTCAATACAATGTTCTACAGTGACAGTAATGTGCTGAGAGGGGGAACAAGTACACTGTAAACACCAATGCAATGTAGAAACAGAACATGTTTATTAGGCCAAACATTACTGTAGACAGTAGCATACAACACATCCATAAACACATGTAAACCAAAAGTATATTCTTTTAGAATACAGTAAAGAACACAATTGTGTGTGTGTGTGTGTGTGTGTGGGGTCTCTGTCTGTTGCTGGCATCCATTGTTCAAAACAGGTAATCTGACCTTTGACCTGTTTATAGGCCTATACTACAGTAAAGCAGTGATTGGTTAGTGATCAGTAAAGCGATTTGTGTTTGCACGTGTGAGGAGTGTGTGTGTGTGTGACCTGGTGATTAAGTGTAGCATTTTTAATTGGTTGTGTTTGGAAAAGGAAAGCAAGTCACTTCCTGTTAGATGTGTGTGTTTTAGGTCGAGAATTGTGTGTAGTGGTTTGAAAAAAGTGTTTTATGCTATTGAAAACTGAGTCAAAGGCTGAGAAAAGCTCATGGTTTGGGAGATTTGGTGTGTAGTTTTGCACTTTGAGTGAGAGGTTTCAAACATCGCGTGACATGAAAAGATTTTGTGTGTAAGCAGTTGAAAAACTGTAAGACCCGACCCAGTGCTTCACACTTTTTCTCTGTCAGAAGCAAATGTTCACAGTTTCTTTCAAAAATGCATAGTGCCTTAATAACCGAAGCACTGTGAAACACACACACACACACACACACACACACACACACACACACACACACACACACACACACACACATACACACACACTTTTCAACAATGACACAAGTATTTTGAGGTAGGGATTATTTTGTCTAAACTAACATTTTGATAGTTGTTTATTATATATATATATATATATATATATATATATATATATATATATATAATATATATATATATATATTATATATATATATATATATATATATATATATATATATATATATATATATATATATATATATGCATTTGAACATATTTTTCACTTGGAGAATAAAAAAAATAAAAATAAAAAAAAAAGGAAAGAAAGTTTGCTGAAGTTTATAACTTATCACTTTATTTGGTTTTAGTGGTAAACCCTCATTTGTGGCTAATCTAAACAGAAATAAAAGAAAAGTAAAATCCTCATTATCAAGTCATCTGATCACATTGTATCTTACTGTTCTTAACTCCAAAACTATAACAAGGAGAGTCAAAAGGTAGGTATGGTTTGATAGAACGGTTTTCAATTTTTTTGAAAATATTAATTACATTACATTTGGACATTCTACTGCTGAGAAAACTGCTGATAAAAGACAAAAAAAAGATATAAATTGTATTATGATTTTGCATATCTTTCTTGTTGACATGCAATATCTCGGGAAGGAAATATACGGTAGCAGGAAAATACTTTTTTGGGGAAGTTCCACTAAATGTGAGCTGCATCCGGATACAATTTTGTGGTGATCGCATAAAGTACTCAAAAGTTACAGCATTTGAAACAAAGGTAGCCTTTTTGTTCAGTCCTCCTCACACATTTGGAAAGCAATACAAAATAGTTGTTTTCTGAGTGACACACAAAACTAAAGACTCATAACTTTAAAACTATAGCAAGGAGAGTCAAAAGGTAGGTATCGTTTGAAAGAACACTTTTCAACTTTTTTGAAAATATAAATTACATTACATTTGAACATTCTGCTGCCGAGAAACTGCTGATAAAAGACAAAATTATATATAATTTTGTATTTGGAATAACTATTTTATAAACTATTGAAAAATTATTTTTTGGTGAAGTCCCTCTACATGTGAGCTGCATCTGGATAAACTTTAGTGGTGATTGGATAAAGGAATAAAAAGTTACAGCATTTGGAACCAAGAGAGCCTTTTTGTTTAGTCCTTGACGCCCCCTCATGGGCATTTTTAAAATAGTTTCTCCATTAGGAATATCTTGTCATAAAAGCAATGAATTATGTTAATTTTGGGCTCATTTTAATTGTAATAATATGCTGTAAAAAAATTAAGAGCCACTTTCAACGATTTGTGAATGTTTCATGAGCTGTATGATGTTTTTGACACATTGCAGTACAATTAATTTTTTCATAATCTATAAAATACTTTTTTTGTACTATTTATCAGCAAATAACTCAGCACTACTTATATTAGGAGTTTTTCAAGTTTTTGTGAAGTTCAGACTCTAAGCTTTCCAATGAGACCTATTTTGTGTTAATCGAGGCAATATTTTTGAAAAATATGGTAATTAATACTGTAATGACTCAATCTCTTCTGGTCTGTCTCGAAGACATCAAAACTTGGATGGTTAACAACTTTCTCCAGTTAAATAGTGACAAGACAGAAGTCATTATTTTTGGTCCTCCCAAAGCAAGATGCACTGTGGTGCAAAATTTAGGTCACTTCACCCCATTTATCAAACCTACAAACAGATTAGTTCTGTTGTCAAAAATAGTTTCTACCAGCTCAGAATGATTTCCCGCCTGAAGTCATTTCTATCTCTCAACGATCTTGAGAAAGTTATCCATGCCTTTATTACATCACGGCTGGATTATTGTAATTCCCTCTACTTTGGCCTCCCACAATCATCACGTTTTGCAGTTTCAGCAGCACGTCTTTCAACTGGCACCAGGAGGCGCGAGCACATCACCCCCATTCTGGCCTCCTTGCATTGGCTCCCAGTTCCATTTTAGGATTCAGTTTAAAGTTTTTATTGTTTGTTTTTAAGGCACTTAATGGGCTCGCCCCAACCTATATCACAGACCTTGAGCAGCTATACTCAGTTCAAAGGTCACTGAGATCCTCAAACAAAGGGCTCCTGCTTGTGCCAAGCAGAGGGGTGATAGGGCTTTTGCAGTTGCTGCCCCACGTCCCCCAGGATATTAGATCTGCCCCCTCCATTGCTGTATTCAAATCCAGGTTAAAAACTCATTTATATTCCATGGCTTTCCTTCTTCCCTAACCTGTCACTCCTGTTTTCTGTATTTCTGTGTCGTGTGCCCTGATATTGAAGGTTTTCTTTTTATTCTTGATTTAGATTATTATGATTATCGATTACATGTGTTTTTTATAGTTATTCACTGTACAGCACTTTGGTCAGTTTTGCGCTGTGTGTAAATGTGCTTTATAAATTAAAATTACTTACTTACTAATATTTTCGCAGCCGGGTGGCGCCCGCGGGCGGTACACTCCGGTTTAGCGCGACTAGTCAGCTCTCCTTGAGAGTTGCTCGAAGCGGTTAGATGCTTTTAAAAGCTGAGATTCTAAGCTTTAAGATACATTCAAGCTTGATACATATTTTGTGTTATTCCACGTTTAAAAACGAGCACGGACGGCTCCAGGAAAATTGAGAGACTTGTTTTGTAGCCGAGTTTGTATCACTTCGTGAGGAATAACTTGTTATCAACGCAATGGATTATGATATGTTTGGGCTCTTTGTAATCGTGGGAATGCTGTCAATAAAGATGTTCGATCTTTCACAATTCATGCATGTTTCATGGAGTTATGAGCTGAAATGTATGAGCAAAACATCATAGCATCACTGCTACTGCTGCTGTGCCTGTGCAACTTTGTGTGTTAGAAGTCCATGAGGAATATCTTTAGATCTGAGTGATGGATTATGGTGAGTTTTTATTTTTAACAATCTGCTGTAAATAATGATGTGCTATTTTCCACAATTTATGTAAACTTCATTGAGTTATGAGTTAAAACGTGACATCAGTGATCCATCTGTGGGGGTTTGTGTGTTACAACTCCATTAGGAATATCTTTTGATCTGAAAGATGGATTATGCTTAGTTTGAATTATGCTCTTTTTAATCGTGAGAGTCTGTTGAAAATAATGAAGTGCAATTTTCTACGATCTGCTTTATGAAGTTATAAGCGAAAACCAATCGCAAGTGCTTCATAAGTATATACGTCTGGGGTTCCTAACTCCATTAGGAATATCTTTTGATCTGAAATATGGATTATGCTGATTTTGGGCTCTTTTTAATTATGAGCTCCTGCTGTAAATATCGATGTGTCATTTTTCATGATCGATGTATATTTCATGAAGATACGAGTAAAAAGGCCAAGTCTAAGCTACCTTACTTGGCTATGTGCTTCTGTGGATTTTTGTGTGTTTTAGAACTCCATATATCTTTAGTTCTGAGTGATGTCTTCTGTTGAGTTTGGACTCATTTTAATCATAAGCATCTGCTGTAAATAATGATGTGTCATTTTCCACAATCGGATCATGTTTAATGAAGTTACGAGCAGAAATGTGTCTAAAATTCAGCATCCATATGTGGTTTACATATGGGGCTCAAGTTTAGTAAAAAGCCCAACACAATTATGCTAGTTGTATTCTACTCATTGAGACCTTTCAAATGACGTATGCCACAGGCATATCTGAGCAGTATGATTTTTGTTTTACATTTTGCAGTATGTAGTACAAAAAAGTATCTAATGAATTCAGATTTTTTTTCTTCTATTTATCAGCAAATAACTCAGCACTACTTGGGAGTTAAACAAATTGGCTACATTCAGGGACAGGGTAAATTTCAGACTCCAAGCTTT
>JARPMJ010007946.1:0-38529 GCA_033366665.1 Phoxinus dragarum
CCACGGCAAGCGTGCTCATAATTGAAGCGATGTGGTCGCGACGTGGTCATGTGACAAAAACCAACTGATCAGCTTCGGCCTTTCCGTAACATCACCGAAAGCTCGGCCGAACAGCTGATCGTGACGTAATGCACGCTCGAGTAGTCGATTGTTTCCGACAGTGCCGACTAGTGGTTGAAGTAGCTAGTCGATCTCTCGACTACACTATGCAAGCCTTATGCAATGCAAGGGCTGGGTCTGCCTCCTCTGAGAGCAGCGAAACATGCACACACACACATATACCACATATTTTAAAAACTGTATGTAAAATGTATATTTATTTGCAACAGTTGTTAACAGCAATAATAATACATTTCTGTCATAAGAACAGCTAATCAGCTGATGGACATTGTGCTGCGTTGTCATGGGAACATCCCAGGTGAAGATAATTAAATTACATTGTCTTTCTTTGTTCCCTTCACCAAGTGCGTTCCAAACAACTACACACAAGTCCCTGCTTCCTCCAAAGTCCCCACTCGAAGACATTGCTCTGTCATGAACCCAAGAATAAACAGAATGAAGTTACAGAACCCTGACACCAATAGTGCTTGATGCATTGCGTTGCTTTATTTAGAAGGCAGTAACTGCGTAGTTGCTGAAGCACTGTCTATTTGCTTGTTATATTAGCTAATTTATGTGTGCTATATTGTGATGTTACAGTGATGTTTTAGTTGTATGTTTTTTTCACTATTACACATGCTTTAGCCGTGTTTGCAGTTTAATTTTATATCAAGAAATATTCTTTTAAGTTGACTCAAAAGAAATGTTCACAGTACTTCCGTCGTATAAATATTCGTTTTCAACTTAAATGGTTCAAGGCAATCGATATCCCCAAATGAAATTAACTTCCATGGAATTTATCATGGTAACATATTGTAAATTAGATTACTGTAGGTGAACTGTAAATTAACAGTAAACTACAACCCCTGCCAGTTGTTACTGTTAATTTGCATGGCAGTGATAATCCTAAGGAAACGAGATAAAATGCTCATAAATTACTTCAAAAAGGTATTGAAATTTATTTTATTGGCATGTGAGGTTATATATTAGACCGTCCAACATATTTTAACCTACATGAACTTGAAGTATAATAATATTTGCAAACAGTATATTCACATTAAACAAATACTGCTAGCCTAATTGAGTACAAATATCCCTCTACTTAGCGATTAACAGCATAATTCATTGAAGAGCAGTATATCATATAATTCCCCTTTTAACAATAGGCTCCTACAATTTTACTTATTATAAATCATAATTTGATGTATAGTTAATCAATCAAACTTACTTGAAATCCACTTGCAACAAAGCTGTTCATTTTGGTGCAGTAGTTTGTCCTTCAGTCACTTCATTTCATTTCCTTCTGTATGTTCATGCAATGAGAGTGTGAAATATGAAGGAACTGCAAAACAAGGTTGTTGGTGATGTGGGAGGGGGGTTGGTATTTTGTGGTGAAAGAAAAAAGGACAGATGTGTGTTGGTTATATTAATATAAAGACAAAATGATATGCCGAATTCATATTCATGCGGTAAAGCATGTTAATAAAGGTTATTTGTAGGTTTTGAGACCTTTTTGTTGTAACTATTGTTTGTTCAACTATTTGTTGAATTATTGATTTACTACTGACATAGCTTTCCTATACTAGCTCAGTAAAGCGTTGGCGCTTGCAACGCCAAGGTCATGGGTTCGATTCCCAGGGAAAGCAAGAACTAATAAGAATGTAAATGTGTACCTTGAAATGTAATGTAAATCGCTTTGGATAAAAGCGTCGGCCAAATGCGTAAATGTAAATGTACAGAAACTGCATTTATTAAATTAAATATATCTTTTGTTATGTATCATTCCTTTGTAAATTAGGGCACATTTGTTGTAAATGTATATAAATAAATAATATAAATGTAATATAATAATAATAAATTGTATCCACAGTTTTGGAGCAAGACGGAAAAAAATGGAGCAAAGGCAAGTTTGAGGGAGAGATTTGGAGGGACGGAGATTACGTTTTGGTGTGTGAGGCATTAATGTCACAGGTATCTGTAGTAAATCCAACAGACAAGATGTGTGACACAGAATGATCAAAATAATCACATTTAATGAACACAGACAACAATAACACTGCAAACATGAGTCCAAAGTGAGGAGGGAGGGAAGAGGCTTTGGAGGAGGACAAGGAGCCGGCAGAGGGAGATACCAATGAGAAGATGACTAGAAGGTTGATGGTGAAAGGTACCAGGGAGGAGATGATGGTGAGAGGAGCAAGAGCAAAGACGGGAGGAGCCAGAGGATGACCCAGAGCAGAACTATGATGAAGGGCAATGGAACCAGTGGAGGGGAAAGCCATGGTGGAGAGGCCAGACGGAACCAGGGAGATGGCTGACTGAGACAGAGCCGGTGGAGGTGGAGACCCAGGGTAACATCGCTGGTCTGGAGGCCCATGGTGGAGTTGCAGGCGGGTGTGACCAAGTCGGAGATGTGGGCTTGGCAGACCTGGGCCGAGTCGAGGTAAGTGAGGATGATTATGGAACCGGAGGTAAGGAGAAGCCCAGCGGAGTCAAAGGGGTCAAGGTTTTCTATCAGAGTTAGTACTGGCTGCAGATAAAGTACTAATTGTTGGTGATTTTAATATCCATGTAGATAATGAAAAAGATGCATTGGGATTGGCATTTAAATACATTCTGAACTCAATTGGAGTTAGAAAACATGTGTCAGGTCCAACTCATTGTCGTAATCATACTCTAGATCTAATACTATCACATGGAATAAATGTTGATGCCGTTAAAATACTGCAGCAGAGCGATGACATCTCATATCATCTCATGTATACTTAATTTAGCCAAGGCTGCAAAGCCGACTCTGTGTTATAAATATGGTAGAACCATCACTTCTGCCACTAAAGATTGCTTTATAAATAATCTTCCTGATCAGTTTCATCTTGTCAGCATGCCGGATAGCTTAAGGCAAGTGCACACTACAGGATTTTAAAACGTCGGGCTGAACTGTGCAGTCATGTAGACTTGCTCTCTGTGAAATCAGGAGTGTTCAAGTTGTTGAGCTGTTCACACCACACGACACAACGTGATTGATCCGCAACAGGAGGTAACTCACTACACGAGGTGACAACAACTCTGTCAGCCAACGATTCTATCTTGTCTACAAACCACGTTTTATTACGAAGAAATCACGCGATAAAACGAACCGGAAATTACGCAATACAGCACGCGCGCCACTACCCAGCGAAGAAGAACACAAGTACACAACACGCGAGTCTTTGTTTGAATATGGACGTCAGACAGAAATTAGTGCTGCAAACTGTTTGCGCGATGATTTGCTCTGGAAAAAATAATAATAATTCCCATAGACAGTATATAAACGGTATTTTCCCAGTGACCTCAACCCATGCCTTGCTCTGATTGGCTGTAGCTCATGGCATCACATGTGTTTGAGTCGTGCGACAGCTCCAGATATCTAGCATGCTAGATATTTTTCTGGGCTCGGCGACGCGTCCGCGAGGCGTCTGCGAGCGTCTTTGATGCGTTGTTGGCTCTTTCATACTAACAGATTGGCGAGCGTTCATCGGCCGCTAATCCCCCGCGATTTGCACGCGATAACAACCCCGACCTGTCGGCGAGCTCAACGATTTGCAAATCGGGCTTAAATCGGGCTTAAAATCCTGTAGTGTGAACTAGGCATTAGAAGAACTCGATGTTGCAACGTAAATGATTGACTCTCTCTTTTCCAGCACTTTAGACACAATTGCTCCATTGCGCTTAAAGAAGATTAAAGAAAATAGTCCAACGCCGTGGCACAACGAGCACACTCAGGCCCTTAAGAGAGCAGCCAGAAAAAATGGAGCGTAGCTGGAAGAAAACAAAATTAGACGTTTTTTGCATTTCGTGGAGAGAGAGCACAATTGCGTACAGAAAGGCCTTAAAAACTGCTAGATCTGCTTGTTTTTCAAACCTCTTAGAAGAAAACAAACACAACCCAAGGTATTTATTTGAAACAGTAGCTAAATTAACGAAAAATAAAACTTCAACACCGGACGTTTTCAAACAGCACAGCAGTAATGACTTTATGAACTTCTTTGCTTACAAGATTGATAATATTAGAGAGAAAATAACTATGCAACGTATACTACAGTATCGCATCAGACAGTGCTTTGTAGTCTCCCTGAGGAAATATTCCATTCATTCATTGCAATAGGAGTGGAAGAATTGTCTAAACTCGTTAAATCATCTAAATCGACAACATGTATGTTAGACCCTATACCGACTAAGGCTATGTTTACACGGAATCGATCTGAAGAGAAAACGCAAAAGTGGCGTTGCGTTAACACTTTTTATTCTGCGCTTAGACGAGCGTTATGGGGGGGGAAATCTGCGTGCATATGGTGACGCAAAAGTGTGTGAAATTCGATGTAGTGTGCACTCCAGGCGGCTAGGTGGCAATGTGAAGCACTGAAAGTGAAAGAGACGCTGACAGTTTTTCATGTTTAATACGGTAAAGCTGCTGCTTTAACCATCGGTCCTCTTTCGCGTGCCGCTCAAAAATGACAGAATGTCAATGAAATTAATGCTATATTTTAGTTTGATAATGTTTTGTTATTTTCCTGTACTGGCGCATGCGTACGCGACGCCTTCACTGTCTAGCATACTTTTGAGTTTTTACCGTTTTTACCCTTTAGACGGGAACACGATGGTGGAACGTTTTTAAGATTGTGTAAACAATCGTGTAAACGAAAGGCACATCCGACAAAATATTTTTACGTTTTCAACCGCGAGCGTTCTCGTGTAAACAGGGCCAAAGCTATTGCTGTTGCTGTTCATCCTGCACATGCTACCCTTGGGAGATATCATTAGGAAGCATGGCATTAGTTTTCTCTGTTATGCTGAACAGCTCTATATTTCTTCGCGCCCCAACGAAACACACCAATTCACAAAATTAACGGAATGCACAGCTGACTAGTAATTTCCTACTACTTGAAAAAACAGAGATTCTATTTATTGGCCAAAAAACTTCCTCACTTAAAGGGGTGGTTGAGTGTGATTTCACTTTTCTAACTTTAGTTAGTGTGTAATGTTGGTGTTTGAGCATAAACAACATCAGCAAAGTTACAACGCTCAAAGTTCAAAGCAAAGGGAGATAATTATTTGCTTTTAAAGAAATAGTTTTTTAAGGACTACAGCAAATGGCTGTACACGACATTCTTCACGGGTTAGTGACATCACTAACCCTAAAATTTACATAAACCCCCGCCCCCCGGAAGCAAGCAGTCCATGTTGAGAAGAGGGAGAGTTGTTGTAGTCGAGCACATTTGAGAGTCAGCTTAAACTGTAGCATCTGTCTTTTCTCATGCAATAGAAAGTCACTCTGTGTGCATCTCACAACAGTTCCTATATGAGCGATTTATAGATTATCATGACAGGATATGCTAATTGAAGATAGTTAATGCCACATCAGCAACATAAATTCATCAACTAACCATTCAGAGACATCCTGTTGCTTCTACGTGTTGTCACTTCTTCTTGAGTCTCTCCATCTGTGTATGACTCCGTTTAAACATAAAAGGCAGAACAGTGTCTGTCATTTTAGTGTGTGTCTGCGTGAGGTACCGGTAATCAGAGCTGCTAACACACACAAGCTCTTGAAACCCCGCCCTCTGTGTCGGGAGCAGCAGCTCATTTGCATTTAAAGGGACAGACACGAAACGGTGCGTTTTTGCTAACTCTCAAAAAGTGACAACTTTAACATGCTATACAAAAATATCTGTGAGGCATTTTGAGCTAAAACTTCACACACACACTCTCTGGGGACATCAGAGATTTATTTTACATCTTGTGAAAAGGGCGTTTTACAACCCCTTTAATTACCTAGCACATAGCATTGTGCTCTTTGATACCAATCTTTGCTTACATTTTAAATCTAGACTAAACGCATCTCTTTTTCCTGGCATTCACATAGAACATTATACATTTCTATTATTCAAATCAGTTAAATGATTATTAGGCTGCATAGATTATGTCAGCCAGAACCGGGGACACTATAACACCTGATGTACTCGTTACATCATAAGAAGTATGGCATCTACGCTAATGTTAGTGTTTCCATTTATTCCGAGGTTTACTGAAGTCAGCCGGATCCGGGCCGGATCCAGATCAGACGTTGAACTTGCGCCTGGACACGACCACAACGCATCTCTGAAGTGCCAGCCTCATCGGCCCTGTGAAGACCTCATGAACACCTCAACAAACTCGTCTCCATACCGGCGTGATGACTCCGACCTCCAACCAGATGGAATTGGATAAATATTGTGAATGTTCTGATCCGATCTGACTTCTGACCAAGCGGCAACCTCCCCGTCTCTCTCTTGAAACCAACACGGAAGTGAATTAAACGGCAATTCATCGACTGGCCGCTTGAGGCTGGCTGCAGAAGGGAGTCAAATCTGTATCTCCCGCATGTTAAAATGCCCAACTTTACAGCAGAAAAAAACATGTTTACAGCCTGGTTCTCTCTGTGGCTTTGGTCTATACAGCTAATTTTTCCATTCATAACAACTGTGAGGGGGGTGCATTTTTTTATAACTCACCCGTTTAGTTGATTAATATTTAAAGCTCTGCTAAATTAAGGGTGTGTCCACTTTTGAGTGACAGGTGGATTCCCGCTGATGTAAATGCTAGCCGGTTAGCCGTCACTTCACCTCAGCAAATTCCAGCCGCTGAACTTGCCATCTCTGCCGTGTTTGTGCTTTTTTTCAGGATTATTTCATATAATTTAATACAGCCATTACTTCGCCCACGGCTTTGGATTCCATCGTTGTCGTCGAGTATCGTTCGAGAGAACAACCAGCGATGTATTCTAGTTGTTCTCCTCTGTGAACATCATGCACTCATGGATGTCTGACAATTTCGTTGCTTTTTGGAGTTTTCAGATTTAAAAACGTCTATAGATATAAAGGCTACACTCGCTCTGCGGTGCCGTTGCTCTGGACCAGATTATAACATGCTTATGTTCCGTCAGATGAAATCCTGCAGGTGTCTGTGTTTCTCCGTCCATGCAATAAATGCACATCCTTGAATGAGCGTGGATTTCTAGCGCATTTACTTTAACTTCATAGGTAATATATCTATGTTTTGACCCATTTGAGAATTGAGATGCGGCCAAAATCAGAATTTAAAATGGACTGAATAATAAAGCTCTATGAACTTGACGAGCAATGCCGCGCTGACGGACCATAGACTGTAATAAAGAGTGACTGACATGTATGCACATAATCACGGTCACACACACACACACTCTCTCGGAGTAATATTGTAAAGTTACTGCATAATACATTTTCAACTAGCAGAATAGCTGTACAGAATCACGATACACAGTCTCACTTGTAGCTATGTCTTTTAACTATTATAATATTTCGAAGGGCAAAAGCAGGACCTTTTTAATTGGCATTCTGATTTTAATCATCAACTGTCAGTGTCACTTTAGCGCGAGCCCCTGTGCAGTCGCAGACTTGGTACTGTGAGTAGCACATAGCATTAGCTCCCAATCCCAAGCCTGCGCTAACCATGGAGCTAACTCCATAACATCGCGCTAGGTGGGCGTGGTTTCAGATAGCCAGGCTCCTCAGCTCCGCCTCTTTGCCCATATTCTGTTATCCGGGAGTGACGAGCGGTGACGCGAGGCCAAGATGGCGACGGCCGGCTCCGCCCACTTTAGGCTTCAAAAATGCTCTTCAGAAACCTACGGGTGACGTCACGGACACTACGTCCATATTTTTTTACAGTCTATGCTTCTGACCTGTAATGTTGCCTGAATCATAATCAGACACTGTTTGTTCGTTGGCCAGAGGAGAACTGGCCCCCGACTGAGCCTGGTTTCTCCCAAGGTTTTTCTTCTCCATTTTGTCACTTGATGGAGTATTGGTTCCTTACCACTGATGCCTTGCCTTCTGGCTTGCTTAGTTGGGGACATTTAATATTCAACAATATTATTGATCTGCCTTACTGCAGGTGGACGATGATTACATTTTCTTCTAGAAACAAACTTCTTGTATTATTTTCATGTTATCAGTGTGAAGCTGCTTTGATACAATATGTATTGTAAAAAGCGCTGTATAAATAAAGGTGACTTGACTTGACATGCCTCTGGTGGTTTTGTGACAGATGTGAAACCGGAAACTGCTATGATTGTCAGACAGCAATATAAAGGCTCAATCTGCTATAACCGTGGTAAGCAATGTCACATGCAGAGAGATTGCAGATTTAGATCTGAATCTAATAGAATAGATAGATACAATAGATACAATCCACAGCAAGAGTATACAAATAATTGCTCTCCACAGGCACAACAACAGCAGCCACAATACCAAACTAAGTGGCTCAATAAACAATAAGGATACCTACAAAGTGATGTCAGTTCCACTTTCTCAAATAGCCCTGCACAATTACCACATTTGGCACTCCTTATTAATGGAGTAGAGTACTCTTTCCTGTGGATACCTCGAGTTTGCAGGTTTCTGTTAAGCCACTGCCAAACGCAGATGATGCTGTTGAATTGGTTGAAGAACAACAGGTAACAAGTGACGCACCACAGCCTGACCACACAGACACAACTGATATTGTTGCAGTTAAAATGATCAATCCAAATCTTTGGTCAAAATTTACAGGTTTTGTTGTTACAAAACAATACAGGTTTTGTAGAAATTGAGACATATAAAGCTGAATTGAAAACCACATCGCCAGTGTATGTCAAGCAATATCCATTGTCATATGACAAAGAGATTGGGGTACAACTAGTCTCAGCCTCAGGCGTCACGTCCACGAAACGTTGGCTAAACGTCTGATGCGTATGGTACACTTAACTGGAAACACTACAGGAATGTCGAAGTCGTCATCTGATTGGTTGAATTATATCGGATTTCCGGGGGGCGCGAGTGTTGCGTTTATTTTCGGTCCGCCGGGAAACAAAGCGCAGACGTGTGATTGCGGAAGAAAAACTGTTGTGTTTACATGAGTGACAATGAGCATTTATCAAGATCAGCTAAACGTATGATTCTCAAAAGTATGCGAGGTTCACGGCATAGACTCTTTAAGAGATGTCCAGGAGTTTTGTTTGAGGCACTTAGTGGAGACTTGTTGCACGCCGGTCTGTTGTTGTGGGGACATTTCCACACCCCGAAACGTGACGCTGAACGAAGCGAACTGTAATTGGTTGTTTGACATGTCGGTCAAACGGCCTTATGGACGGGCCTTGGCCAAAGAAAGCTGCTATGAATTCCAGACCTTCAGCCGTCAGTCTGAAGGTCTGGCTACGCGAGACTAGGGTACAACCAATCATTGACAATTTTCTGGCACAAGGGGTCCTCATACCAATTAATTCGCAAAACAATACGTCTATCAACCCAGTTGCAAAAGCAGATATACATGCAATAAATCAATTGATTATACCATTAGCACCGGTTGTTCCTGACGTACCGACCATTATGAATTATATTCCATGCACATTTTGGCACATGCACATGCAATTTTTTTCGGTTGTAGATTTAAGCGCCGCCTTTTTCTCCATTCCTGTGCATTGTGATACGCAGCCACTTTTTGCGTTTACCTTTAAGGGCCAGCAGTATTCGTGGACATGTCTTGCATGGGGCTGCATAGACTCCCCTGCTGTTTTCTCAGCTGCAGTGCAGAAAACACTGAAAACAATCACAGACTTACCATCAACTGTCTGTGTCTTGCAATATGCAGACGACAACTGATCTCTGCAAAAACACAGGAAGACTGTGAGCAAGCCTCCATCATCACATGCAATGTGCTAGTGTTACGCCTCTGTAAAAAGGGAAATAGAAAGTACGACACGGACACGATGTAGCTTCAGTCAAGTCCAATGTTGTAATGCATTTACCATGAACAGCATGATTACATATTTACACGGTATTTGTTATTCCTTTGCACGACATAATAATGTCCCTCTTAGAAACTACACAATTAGGAAAATATCAGCTGGTCAGTTATAACTCCTTATTACTAAAATACCTGAGTTAACCTTTAAAGTGAGTTACCAAAACATATCAAAATATGTTTACAGCATCTTAAAACAGTATTGGCAAATAACTTTGAAATAGTACATTAAAGGTATAGCGGAGGATCTTTCCGAATTTTAGAAAAGACCCGCCCTCTCCAATTTAAAAAAAAATGCACATGCGTAACACCGTGTTTTATTTACTTATTATACTGATCGATTGAGTGACCGAGGACTCAAGACATGATATGCAATGGAGAAGTAGCTTGTTGCATTTGTGTAATAAATACTATGGTGAACACATTGGAATTATCGAAAATGAACACACAAGGTTTTAGAATATTTCAGCGTGATAACATTTACCATTTGGTCATAAGGCTACTTTAGACAAATTGAGATGTTTACCGTGTCTACGTGGTGCATGACTTGTGCCAGGGCTAGCATCGCTAATCATAGCTTACATTAACTTTTACTAGCAGTGATTTTAAATGGATTTCTCCAAATAGCATGACAAACTTTACCTGTCTAGTAGAATCTTCGCGACTGCGGCATCAGTGGGAAGCCCAACCTGTGCTTTTAGCGCACGCCAGCGTGTGAAATATTCACCCAAAATCACTCTGTTCTTGTTTCTATATTCTGCGGCCTTTCTCTTCTTATCATACACTTCGTATACATTTTTTCTCTTTCAACCCTCAGACATTTTCAAAGGAATGGCTGAAACCATAACTCATCACACATAATACACCTGAAAGTGCGCATGCGCAGAAAGCGAAAACTACATAGGGACGAGCACGTACGACGGCCTTACGTAAACATATCACCAGAATGATTGACACTTAGGTGGACCAATAGTATAGGCTACCCACCCGGAAAAAGAAAATCCTCCGCTATACCTGTCACAGTGTCTGGTTTGTGTATTCCTGGTGTCCACTAGATGTCCTCTTCCCCACGGTGTCATCCACATTCTCACTACATTTCCCATGATCCTGTCTGTCACTTAGTGTTCATTATGTTCAGCTGTTTCTTGTCACCTTAATTAGCCCTTGTGTATATATACCCTGTCAGTTTCAGTGTTTGTCACGGAGTCCTTGTTTAATGTCCCCACACTTCCGTTCCTGTTACTACCCGTTTCTTGTCCCTGTCTTGTGTCTGTGGATTGCTTACATGGTTTTGACCTCTGCCTGGACTGGATTGTGAGTACGGATTACCCCTTAATAATAAATACTGCACTTGGATCCTCTCTCTCCTGTGTGTGTTCCGTGACAGAAGGACTCCGTCACAATGCAAGGATCCAGCGGTAGGTGTTCCAACTTCTCTTCCCCAGCCATCGAGCGGGAGAGGAGGGATTGTTTTGAGGGGACCCGCCTAGCCATTTTTCGTGGGACCCGGGGAGGTCATAGAGGAGGAGGTGGTCGAGATCAAGGCCAACACCACCCTCCACCTTGGCCCCCCTTCGTCCCTGGACTGGTGAGGGACGGATTAGAGCCACCATCTCGCCATCGCGGGCGGAGAAGGGGAAAACGCACGTCTGCCCAGCCAGAGTTTGTTCACGTCCCGTCTGCCCAGCCAGAGTTTGTTCACGTCCCGTCTGCCCAGCCAGAGTTTGTTCACGTCACGTCTGCCCAGTCAGAGACTGTTCACGTCACGACTGCCCAGTCGGAGACTGTTCACGTCCCGTCTGCCCAGTTTGAGACTGGTCTAGAGATGCCCATTTGTGGGGCCGCCAAGGGTATGTTGGACTATTTGGAGCGTCTGGCTCGGATCCTGGACATGCCAGTGTCTGCTGTTCCTGAGTCGGAGCCAGTGTCTGCTGTTCCTGAGTCGGAGCCAGTGTCTGCTGTTCCTGAGTCGGAGCCAGTGTCTGCTGTTCCTGAGTCGGAGCCAGTGTCTGCTGTTCCTGAGTCGGAGCCAGTGTCTGCTGTTCCTGAGTCGGAGCCAGTGTCTGCTGTTCCTGAGTCGGAGCCAGTGTCTGCTGTTCCTGAGTCGGAGCCAGTGTCTGCTGTTCCTGAGTCGGAGCCAGTGTCTGCTGTTCCTGAGTCGGAGCCAGTGTCTGCTGTTCCTGAGTCGGAGCCAGTGTCTGCTGTTCCTGAGTCGGAGCCAGTGTCTGCTGTTCCTGAGTCGGAGCCAGTGTCTGCTGTTCCTGAGTCGGAGCCAGTGTCTGCTGTTCCTGAGTCGGAGCCAGTGTCTGCTGTTCCTGAGTCGGAGCCAGTGTCTGCTGTTCCGATTTCGGTGGTCCGGAGACGGAGGAGGAGAAGGAGAGGAACCTCTTCATCGGGTCGTCTGGTGGGTTCTAACCCAGAGACCAGCCCGGAGGTAACTGCCATCCCTGCCGCGCCGCCCGAGCTGCTCGCCCTGCCGGCCCCGCCCGAGCTGCTCGCCCTGCCGGCCCCGCCCGAGCTGCTCGCCCTGCCGGCCCCCGCCCGAGCTGCTCGCCCTGCCGGCCCCCCCCCGAGCTGCTCGCCCTGCCGGCCCCCGCCCGAGCTGCTCGCCCTGCCGGCCCCGCCCGAGCTGCTCGCCCTGCCGGCCCCGCCCGAGCTGCTCGCCCTGCCGGTACCGTCCCAGTTGCTCGCCCTGGTTCCTGAGCCGGTGTCTGAGCCGCTGTCTGTTGCTGTTCCTGAGCCGGTGGTGCCTGTTGCAGTTCCTGAGCCGGTGGTGCCTGTTGCACTTCCTGAGCCGGTGGTGCCTGTTGCAGTTCCTGAGCCGGTGGTGCCTGTTGCAGTTCCTGAGCCGGTGGTGCCTGTTGCAGTTCCTGAGCCGGTGGTGCCTGTTGCAGTTCCTGAGCCGGTGGTGCCTGTTGCAGTTCCTGAGCCAGTGGTGCCTGTTGCAGTTCCTGAGCCGGTGGTGCCTGTTGCAGTTCCTGAGCTGGTGGTGCCTGTTGCAGTTCCTGAGCCGGTGGTGCCTGTTGCAGTTTCCTGAGCCGGTGGTGCCTGTTGCAGTTCCTGAGCCGGTGGTGCCTGTTGCAGTTCCTGAGCCGGTGGTGCCTGTTGCAGTTCCTGAGCCGGTGGTGCCTGTTGCTGTTCCTGAGCCGGTGGTGTCTGTTGCTGTTCCTGAGCCGGTGTCTTTTGCTGTTCCTGAGCCGGTTGCTGTTGTTGTTCCTGAGCCGGTGGTGTCTGTTGCAGTTCCTGAGCCGGTGGTGTCTGTTGCAGTTCCTGAGCCGGTGGTGTCTGTTGCAGTTCCTGAGCCGGTGGTGTCTGTTGCAGTTCCTGAGCCGGTGGTGTCTGTTGCAGTTCCTGAGCCGGTGGTGTCTGTTGCAGTTCCTGAGCCGGTGGTGTCTGTTGCAGTTCCTGAGCCGGTGGTGTCTGTTGCAGTTCCTGAGCCGGTGGTGTCTGTTGCAGTTCCTGAGCCGGTGGTGCCTGTTCCAGTTCCTGAGCCAGGGTCTGTCTCTGTTCCGCCTTGGTCTTCACCGCCGTGGCCGCCCGAGTGGTCGTCTCCGCCGTGGCCGCCCGAGGGGTCTTCACCGCCCTGGCCGCCCGAGGGGTCGTCTCCGCCGTGGCCGCCCGAGGGGTCTTCACCGCCCTGGCCGCCCGAGGGGTCTTCACCGCCCTGGCCGCCCGAGGGGTCTTCACTGCCGTGGCCGCCCGAGGGGTCTTCACCGCCCTGGCCGCCCGAGGGGTCTTCACCGCCCTGGCCGCCCGAGGGGTCTTCTCCGCCCTGGCCGCCAGATGGACTGTCGTCTCCGCCCTGGCCGCCAGATGGACTGTCGTCTCCGCCCTGGCCGCCAGATGGACTGTCGTCTCCGCCCTGGCCGCCAGATGGACTGTCGTCTCCGCCCTGGCCGCCAGATGGACTGTCGTCTCCGCCCTGGCCGCCCGATGGACTGTCTGCTTCGCCACGGCCGCCGGTTAGATTGTCATCCCCTGTTCCTGTTCCCCTTCATGGTCCTGGCCCTCCATCCCTCCCCCTGATCCTTCACCATTCTACCTCCCGCCTGGACTCTTGTTTTGTTTTTGTTTTTTTGTGGGTCTTGGAGCGTCTGGTAGCCGCTCCGTAGAGGGGGGATTATGTCACAGTGTCTGGTTTGTGTATTCCTGGTGTCCACTAGATGTCCTCTTCCCCACGGTGTCATCCACATTCTCACTACATTTCCCATGATCCTGTCTGTCACTTAGTGTTCATTATGTTCAGCTGTTTCTTGTCACCTTAATTAGCCCTTGTGTATATATACCCTGTCAGTTTCAGTGTTTGTCACGGAGTCCTTGTTTAATGTCCCCACACTTCCGTTCCTGTTACTACCCGTTTCTTGTCCCTGTCTTGTGTCTGTGGATTGCTTACATGGTTTTGACCTCTGCCTGGACTGGATTGTGAGTACGGATTACCCCTTAACCCCCTGGGGTCGGCAATCACGCCGGCGTGATTTGCACGTTTTTTTTCACATAGCAGCTGAATAAACTTAAAATACTCCGTCATATATGGTCATACAGACTTAATAAAAATTAAAAAAGAATCTGTGAGATGTCTACTTTTATATGTGTCCACTTACAATCAAAACAAAACGTTGTGCTTTTGTAAAATAAAGAAATTAAACAGGGTGTGCTTTCTGCCTCTCTGTCTCGTGAACTTTTTTTTTCTTGAGCACGTCTCTAAACATTTAAAAAACTCAGCGAATACTTGTCACACATTTGTGAGCTCTATATATTTATAATCATTTAAGTTTGTAGTTTTAAATTATCTGATTCAAAACGAAAACAAATATTCTCTGTTTAAGTAATTTGTATAAAACCAACAAGATATTCAGTTTCTCTAACCCTTCCTCATTAGTTTTAATGTGACCACACCCACACGCGCAAAACATATAGACATGCAAATCGTCCATGTGTCGCGCGAACGCCCCCATTACCTCAACAACAAAGCGGCAAACTTTATCATTCCTCTGCAGTCGTCGAGTTTGGAAGACATGCTGTGAGATTATAGGGTTTACATCTGAAGAAGAAGATCGCGATTTGAAGACAAGAACGATTTTAAGGTAAGAAATAATTCTGAATTATATTAGTTAGTGTTATTGTTGCATAAACTTCATATTGCCATTGAACTGTTGCACGATGCTTCAGTGAATGTTTCCTGCACGCGCTGAGTTTGAGTCATTCGCGCGACGTGCGTTTGAAAAGCAAAACGCACCATGATTTTACTCCAATCTCATTTCATAACGTCATATCGATTGTAAACATTTGAAGTAACATGATAATCAATATGTTTTTCTCTAGTGTAGTGTTACTGAAGTGTTCCTTTTTAACTATGCCTGCTATACTATTGTTCTTATTATTTGATTCAGCCCTGCAGGTATATGCCTACAAGGCACAACAAATGTATATATATGTATATATATATATATATATATATATATATATATATATATATATATATATATATATATATATTAGGGCTGTCAAAAGATTAATCGTGATTAATCACATCCAAAATAAAAGTTTGTGTTTACATAATATATGTGTGTATACTGTGTAGAATTATTATGTATAAATACACACACATTCATGTATATAATAAGGAATATTTGCATTTATATACTGTATATACATATATATAATTTATATTATATATAAATATTTTATATATAAATATAACCAATTTTTCTTAAATATATACATGATTGTGTGTGTTTTTATATATATAAATAATTCTACACAGTATACACACATATATTATGTAAACACAAACTTTTATTTTGGATGCGATTAATCACGATTAATCTTTTGACAGCCCTAATATATATATATATATATATATATATACATATATATATGTGTGTGTGTGTGTGTGTGTATGTATTTTGTAAATTTTAAAAAGGAATTTTCACCAGAAATCTAAAATGTATTCCCACAATCATGCAGCCCTGGTTTCTTCTTGATATCAGCATGTTCACAGCTTTTTTTATATTTATATATTTATTTTAGGTAGCTACCCGTCCTGCTGACTTCAACATGAGCATGAGGAGGTAAAGTGAAAAATCAAACACCTTGGAAATGACAGGTAGGCTATGCACTATGTTTCAGGAAAGGAAAGGTGTGTGACTGGTTAAGTCTCTGTCTTTAGTTCAGTGTGTTAAATAATGTGCTTTTTGCCATTTGTTGTGTATCTTTGGATTATGTTGTGTTGTAAATAAATTCAAACAATCAAAAAGCCGTTCTTTTTTAAATCTCCTCATTCTTTGTGCAAGGTAATGTAATGATAGTGCCTGAGAGCTCCTAATAGGGCCATTATGGGAGGGCCTTTGTCTTTTCTCAGGTGTGAAACACTCAATATTCATGGTAGTTTACGCCTCCTCGCATAAAGCTTTCTTACACAAAACATGTCATACAAATTTTAAATCAATATATTGTCTTATCTGAATGAGTATTCAGGATGATTTTCACATAGTTTTGGAGCAAATATTCTAGGCTACGTGATACAATTTTCAAAAGCCTTGCGAATAAATCATTAGTTTGTGTTTCATGACATTATTTCAGTGACTTTTTTTTTGGTCATTTTCACAAACCACGCATAAATGTTATTATCTCAAAACTACAAACTTTTACATACATGCTGCTGACATATTATTGTAGCAGAGTTTGTGCTGAATGCAGTGTAATAAGACCTTAGCCATGAAAATGTCACAAGTAATAGAAATAAGCACAAATGTTAGAGCATGTCAGAACACCTCCAGGACCCAGAAAACACCTCAGACCCCAGGGGGTTAATAATAAATACTGCACTTGGATCCTCTCTCTCCTGTGTGTGTTCCGTGACAATACCTTTAAATAAAGCAGATTATTTAAACAAAAATAGATTTAACCTAACCCTGTAAAGTATTTAGAACAATAAACAGCACAATAGAAGGTATTCTGTAATGCTACATACTGCTTGTTTATAGTTATTATTAATTCAGAATAATTCAGAATATCTTGCCTCTTCACATTAAACACTATGTTTTTCTTAAACTTAAACAATAGCACTTTTACCTCATCCCTATGATATAAAACGAATACACACAGAGAAAGCGGCGGCGGCGTTCCATTACCACCATGCTTTAACCTCGATCCACGACACAGCTAGCACACAGGCTACACTGGAGCAACACTTCACGTTTAGCCTGCTAAATGCGCCTATATATAACATACTACAATCATTAACATGTACTCCCTGCATGTTCCTTACAGTATTAAACACATATATAAATCATTCAAACATAATACAACCCTCGTTCGTCAGGGGGAACCCAAACTTCAGTGCATAATCATTAAATATCTTATCAGCTACAGTTTTGGCAGATTTCGATGTGGTGGGGTAGGCTTGTGCAAAGCGTGTGTAATGATCTACGATTACCAATATGTATTCATATCCACCTTTACACTTGTCTAGATGCAGAAAGTCGATGGATACAAGCTCGAATGGCTGAGTGGTGACAATCGGTGTGAGTGGCGCTCTTGTTTCTCGACAGGGTTTTTTCTGTTTAAGGCAGGTACAGTTTTGAGTATTCAATCTCTCTCTGCATGTGTGGCCAGAAGAAGCGATCCCGAACAAGTGATGTTGTGCGTTCCACACCTTGGTGTCCCATGTCATTGTGGAGCTGTCTCATAACTGTTGACTTGTATATTTTAGGGAGAACAAGTTGTGTCCTGGTTACAGTCTTTCTATGAAGTATCCCATCTCCATCAAAGCTGAGTTTCTCCCAGTCACGGAGGAGACACCTGCTCCGTGCACCGAATGATTTTAACTGCTGTCCTACAGGTCTTTCATTTGACTGTTTACAGGCGATGATGGGGCCAATATCTTTATCATCTTTTTGAGCTTGACAGAGAGCTGCTCTTGAAAGGGGCGTAGGCATGTCCTCATCCGTTTCCGCACACCCAGTAGCCATAATGGACCACACAGTGTGTGAAACATTCATTTCCACAGCTTGTACTGTAGTTTGCACAGAAGTAGGGGTGTCACGATTCTCCAAATCCTCGATTCGATTACATTTTCGATTCTAAGGTCACAGTTCGATTCGATTCTCGGTTTTTACTCTTTTTTTTTTTTTAAAGCACAGGTTGCTATGCCATTTTTAGACTACACTTTTATGCATAATATCTGACCTTTGTTCGCAATGTACCACACTACATTGTCAAATTTAAAACATTAAGAACATAATGTAACAATACTTATATCTTCAGTCAATTGGAAACTTAAGCAAAATAACCTGCGATCTAGTTTCTCTTTTGTAACTGCAGTCTTCTTCACAGAAGATGACATTCAGTTTACAACAAAACAAACAAACAAACAGTTTAACAGATAAATCTATGCGTCGTGCAGAGCCCCGTCTTTAAAATTCTAACACTTTATTCTCTGAGAGTGTACACACAAACACACACACACACCGGTCCACAAAGTGCTTTGTACCAAGGCAGTTTATTAGGCACAGACAGGAATTAATGTGAGTTAATGTGAGGAATTAATGAGATTGAAGAAATACTTCAAGAATACTGGGTTAGGGAGAAAGTGGTGGCAGCAACGGTTGACAATGCTGCCAACATGGCTGTCGCTCTGAGGACCCTAGCTATTGTGAGAATAGGCTGCTTCGCCCATACTCTGAATTTAGCTGCTCAGAAGATAATAAAATGCCAAAGCATCTCCAACTGGGCAGCAAGAGTGCGGAGTGTCATCGTGTGGATGAAGAGCGTGACCATGGCAAAGGTCGTCCTCAAAGAGAAGCAGAAACTCCTGAGTAAGAATTTTTATATTTCCATTGCATGCTAATATAACATTTTGATGAGATATATAACTAAATATATGCAACAAACAAATTGATGGTTCTATAATGTGGATTAGGTGATGTGCTAACAATAGATGTTCCTTTCTCTCAGACCTGCCTCAGCATATGATGATTTTGGATGTAAAGACAAGGTGGAATTCTTCCTATCTAATGATCAAAAGGTTCTATGAACAATTCTGCGGACACTAAGAGAATGAAGAGAATGAAAAAAAAAAATAGTTGTACCACTAGAGGGGTCTAAACAGCCAGAAAATCACATCAAATGTTTAAGCGATCTGACTTCCGGTTTAGGTGAGCATGTGAAAGCAGCGTTGTCTCAGGCTCCCGCAGCAGTAACTTTGAAAACTTATTTTTTCCCTAAAACCCCAACCAACTGAGAGTGGAAGAATCAAGATTAGAATCTTGAACAACCTTAGAAATGTCAAAAGCATCAAAAAGCATCTAAAAAGACTGAAGCAGACGCCTCTCCTACGGGCAGCAGCACAGCGCTAGCTAGCATAGCTAGTATGCTAGAAGACCACAGAGCGAGTATTGCAGCCGACTTCAAAGCAACATTCGCTGCTCTGGAATTGAGACTCGACAAAATGCAGACAACGATAACAGAACATGGTCAGCGAATGGACTCATTGGAATCTCACGCTGAGCTGCAAGCACAACGAATTCAAGCACTGGAGGAGAGGTGTGTCACACTAGCAGACAACAACGCAAAGCTAACAGCGAAGACTATCGACCTTGAGAGCCGCAGGAATAACATTAGAATAATCGGCCTCCCAGAATCAATCGAGGGACCCAGGCCCACGAGCTTTTTCGCCGATCTCCTGGCTGAAGTACTGGGCGACCAGATCCTTCAATCTCCTCCTGAATTGGACCGAGTGCATAGAACGCTCACCGCTAAACCACAACCCGGCTCACGGCCCAGACCGGTTATACTTCGCCTTCATCGCTATCAGACCAAGGAGCTGATCATTCGGGAGGCTCGTAAGAGGCGTGGGAAACTCCAGTTCCAAGGGACTCCAATCCAGATCTTTGAGGACTACACACCAGAGATCGCCGGGGAACGAGCTAAATATCGAGCGGTGATGACCGATCTTTACAACCTCGCTCTTCGGCCAGCGCTTCTCTTCCCGGCTCGTTTACAGATTACTCTGGAGAGCGGAGCGAAGAAGAGATTCTCATCCCTCGAGGAAGCCACCACCTTCGCGGCAAAATATCAACAGGCCCCGAAGCCCGACTAGCTTAACTGCTATGTTACCCGCGACTAATGTGGACCAGGCTAACCCAGGCTTCCTTACAGGAGGAGCTGCTCTCGTATTGGTAAGTCTTAAGATTAAGACGGAAAACTGCTGAGCCTTAGCGCCCATCATTTCTACAAGGACGATATACTAAGTTAGTTATTGTGTTTATCTCAAGAGATTTAAGGACTGGTTGGACTCTGTGGGGCCTAAACTGGATGTTTACCATTTAATAGCTATGCTGGTCTAGCCCTGTATCTAGTTCAGCTGGTTCAGAAGCTGGTGTTGTGTATTAATTTACACTCCACTTAATTTTAATTTGAAGTTAAAGAAAATAAAAGCCTGTATTATTATATTTCATATTTCAGTTAAAAGGTTGTCAAACTAATACTATGATGGAAGGGGTACTAAATCTGCTGTTCACTCGATGTTTAATCCTAAGAGATTAATACCCAGTATTTTATTTTTACTCTACATTTACCTTTACAGGTTTTTTTTTTTTTTTTTTTTTTTTTTTTAATTGAAATTTTTTGTTTATCAATGTTGCCGCCCTGGCAACAACAATGGTGTACACATTGTTGTTGCAATGTAATACACAACAATGGTGTTGTGTATTACACTCCACTTAATTCTCAATTGAAGTTAAGTAAAAAAGAAAGAAAAAAAGATAAAGGATTGTATTATTTTATTTCATATCCAAGTCAGATGGTTGTTAATATAGCTAATATAGGGTTATAAACGACTATTTGTCAGATCTGCTTCTGTGTCTTGTGCTCTGTGGGACTTTTATGTTGTAGTTTCTTTGTCTAGTTTCTGTAGTCTTTCCTGTGTCCTGTTTCCTGTGGTTAGGTTGTAGTTTGGTAGTCTTTTACATTTTCATTAGTCTGCTCCAGGTGTGTCATTTTCCCTCGTTAAGCTTGTTTACCCCTTTGTTTAAATAGCCCTTGTTTTCTCTGGTTCTCTGTCGGTCGTTGTTTCATGTCATGCAGGTGTCTCCAGTTCCCCGTGGTTTCTTTGTTTTTCTCAGTGTTATTTAGTTTTTCAAGTAAGTTATGATTGTTTATATTCATTAAAATCTCCCTACACTTGGATCCTTCAACTCTGCCTGCCGTCTTTGATTCCCCCGTCCCGTGACACTATTAGGATGGAAGGGGTACTAAATCTGCAGTTCACTCGACATTTAATCCTAAGGGATTAAAACCCTGTATTTTATTTAGTTATTTATATATATATATATATTTTTTTTTTTTTCTTCTTTATTTTTTTTTTCTTATTACTCTACATTTACCTTTTACATTTTTAATTTTTATTTACTCATCACTGTGTTATTTTTGAATCACTTTTTGGTATTCAGACTATCTTGATATCTACTCATGCTGCACAAGCGTTATAAAAATGTGTTTAAGGTTCATGTTCATTACTTTAGGGGTGTGGAAAGATCATGCAGAAAGGGAAGTATGACTACTTGGGTTTAGTTTTGATGAATGGGAGAGGGGAGAAGGGATGGGGAGGGATGTATTCACTTGACTTTGATTATTTTGTGCTCTCTGTGTGTGTATTCATTTTACATTGGGCTGTTTCTGTACAGAAGATCTCACTCGCTATTCGCTGCTTACTCCTTGAGACTGACCTGACAATCTTACCACGGGACGCTGAACCATGGCTAGTGTAACCAAGGGGGGTGCCGCTGGTGGACGGGCTGTGAGGATTAGTTCACTAAACACTGGTGGGCTAAACGCTGCAATCAAATGCACAAAAGTTATGATGCATATCAAAAATCTAAATGCGGACATAATGTTTCTTCAGAAGACACATTTATGCAACTCGGACCATAGAAAATTAAATAGACCTTGGATTGACCAAACTTTTCACTCACAATTCAATGTAAAAACAAGGGGCACGGCTATATTAATCCGGAAAAATGTCCATTTCATCTCAGATAAAGTAATGACCGATTCAAACGGTCGCTATGTTATTGTTACTGGTACGTTATATGAAAAGCAGGTAATCCTGGTATCCGTCTATGCAAAAAACTTAGCTCGGCGATTGGAATCTGTCATGCCCAAGATCATCTCAGAGGACCAGATGGGATTTATAGGGGGAAGACACTCATACTCCAACATAAGAAGGCTTCTCGGCGTCATCCTCTCTCCATCTCCCTCTAATGTCCCAGAGGTAATAATATCTCTTGACGCCGAGAAGGCCTTCGACAGGGTGGAGTGGCCCTATCTCCTCTTTTCCCTTAGACAGTTTGGTTTTAATACTAACTTAATATCATGGGTCAGATTACTTTACTCCTCTCCCTGCGCCTCAGTATGCACAAACAACCAACGTTCTAATCCGTTTCCACTCTATCGGGGAACACGACAGGGGTGCCTGCTATCCCCGTTACTATTTGCGCTAGCAATTGAACCATTATCGGCTGCTCTAAAAATGGAGAGGGACTTGGGGGGGGATTGAAAGATGGGGCATAAAACATCAAGTTTCATTGTATGCAGATGATCTGCTTCTCTATGTAAGTGACCCTTTGGCAAGCATCCCACGTATCCTGACCTTGTTGAATTCTTTCGGTCGCCTGTCGGGATATAAGCTAAATATCTCTAAGCGAATAATTCCCAATTAACCAATTAGCTGTAGCCATATCGCCATCAACAATACCCTTTAAAATAGCCAGCACGGGATTTAAATACCTTGGCATTACAGTTACACAATCCTTAAGAACAATGCGAGAGCAAAACCTCACTTCATTAACAACGACGGTCAAGTCTGATTTACAAAGATGGAAATACCTTCCGTTGTCCTTGGCCGGTAGGATACAAATTATAAAAATGAACGTGTTACCAAGATACTTGTATGTATTTCAGTGTCTGCCCATCTTCCTTCCCAAATCCTTTTTCACAGCTATAAATGACATTATTTCGTCATTCATCTGGGCTGGTAAACGGCCAAGGGCAAGCCGTACGCTGCTTTGTAGGGATAGATCGGCTGGGGGATTGGGTCTACCCAATCTAATTGGCTACTACTGGGCAGCCAACCTGCATAAGATAATATCTTGGTTTACTTTCCCTCAATCCAATTGGTGCCAGAGTGAGTCAGCCTCCTTTTCCTCGTCGCTGCAAGCTTTAACATGTAGCACCTTGCCCTTCTCTCCGTCAAGCTTTACCTCTAATCCGGTTGTTGTTGGAACTCTAAAAATTTGGACGCAAATAAGACGCCACTTCGGATGGCTCACCCCCCCTCTAGCAACTCCTATTTGCAACAATCATCTGTTCATTCCACTAAAGACAGACTCACGATTCTCAGTTTTAGAAAACAAAGGGCTGCGTAGTTTGGGAGACCTGTACATTGATGGTATATTTGCGAACTTCAACCAATTAATCTCTACCTTCAATCTACATAAATCAGATTTTTTCCGGTACTTCCAGTTACGGGACTTTGCCAAAACACACGCCGCGTCATTCCCACAGATACCAACACCCAGCGGGATAGACCTGGCTCTCAAGGCTAAAACCTTGTCAAAGGGCCATATCTCCTTTTTTTATAATTTACTGTCCTCAACCAGTGAATCTATTTTACATAAAATCAAGATGAACTGGGAGTCAGAACTCCAATTGGATCTTTCTGAGAACTTCTGGGAGGGAGCCATGGGGGTTGTTAACTCGTCATCCAGCTGCGCTAGACTGTCACTAATACAATTTAAAGTCCTCCACAGGTTACACTATAGTAAGGACAAATTATCAAAGCTCTATCCAGAAAAATTTGATGAGAATTGTTGTAGATGTTCGCAGGCTCCATGCAATCTTACCCACATGTTTTGGGCATGCCCCAAGTTGTCTGAATTCTGGCGACTATTCTTTAAAACTATTTCAGATATACTAGGCATAACTTTAACTCCAACACCACATATCGCTATTTTCGGCAAGCCCCCAGACGACCTCCGTACCACAACCATCCAAAATAATGTAATTGCCTTCGCCTCTCTTATTGCTCGCAAGAGAATTTTATTATTGTGGAAGTCTCCTCAACCACCATTAATCAAAGTTTGGCTACACGACATTTTAGGCCTTCTGAAACTGGAGAAGATCAAATTCTCACTTAGGGGGTCATCTGGCAGGTTCTATACTCAGTGGAGACCACTACTTAACTATCTGGATAGGCTGCCAGCTCGGGAAGTCTCTTTGTAGAGTGCCACTGTATGGTTATATATGTATTATTCCCTCTGTTCCGGTCCGCCAGCGGCAGATAGCGCTGCAATTGTTTAATATTTACCTTGTACAGTTAATGATTAGCAATAGCATCCTACATTGGTCTTTTTCATTATTACTCTAGGTATAGGTGTATATGTATGTATGAGTACATGTATAGAGTTTTTATTTATTTATTATTATTTTTATTTATTCAATGTATAAGTGAATCATGGGTTTGGGGAGGGCGGGGTTCATTTAAGTAAAAAAAAAAAAAACATTGTATTCTTGTATGCTATTTATGTCTGTCTCTTGCACTTTATAAATAAAAGTTATTTAAAAAAAAAAATATGTTTAAGCGATCTGACGGGCTCTGTGGTACCTGAAGTAAGGTGAGTGATCTGCACGAACACAAATACTCTTTATTCATTCTGTGTGTGTGTGTGGTGAGCGCACTGTCTCCAGCTATAGCTGGTGTGTGTGTGTGCATGCGTGTTTGTAGTGAGCGCACTGTCTCCAGCTATAGCTTGTGTGTGTGTGTGTGTGTGTGTGTGTAGTGAGTGCACTGTCTCCAGCTATAGTGTGTGTGTAGTAGGTGCACTGTCTCCAGCTATAGTGTGTGTGTGTGTGTGTGTGAGATTCATTCATCCTCATCAACATCTTCTTCATCATCCTCTTCCTCATCCACTGAAACTGGACTCAGTCAGGAATGAGAGAGCTCAGATTCTCCCTGAGAAACTCAACATGAACACAAATAAAACATTCAACAGTCCGCGAGCCTCAGCATAGGGTCCATCATACTGGTTCTCAGTCTGACCGGCTAAAGCTGCCGCCTGAACAGTCTGAGAAGAGATGGTGGGGGCGGAGGAAAGGGTGGCACGCAGCTGTTCCAATGATTCTTTTAAGTATGAGAGCCAGCCCTAACAAAACTACTCAGATCAGTCCTTTTGAAATAATGACAGGTCGTTACATGCGACTGCCTTGGGATGCTCCCCTGCAACATGAGGGACCGTCCGGGCCATTGAAAGATGTTTTGCAAAATTATCTGAAGGCTTTGGATAACTGTTTACGTGATACACGAGTTAGTGTCAGTGTCCGACAAGCAGAGAGAGATAATGTTGAACAAAAAGACATGCCTGCCTTGCCTAAATAGGTGACAATGTAATGTTGCAAAGAGAGATTGTTTCTCCTCTAGGTCCAAAATTCAATGGACCTTACCAGGTGCTCTTGACAACTAATACATCTGTTTTACTTGACAGAGGGGTTCTGGGTACTGTCTGGAGACATTGGTCACAGGTGAAACCACTCGATAAAGGTTCCAACCAAATCACCACATCATAATAACGAACTGTCTCGTAAAGGTCTGTCATTTATATGTGTTATAGTGTAAAAATTCTGTAACAATGTTTTACCATTACAGATGGCGGAATCCGACGATAAGCTGCTAATTCTTTAGGAAAGTGAGGCGGGCCATCATTCGATTGGTACTCCCTCTCTCGTTTGTGGCTTTGATTATAATAGCCTTATCATTCCTGATGTGGATTCAGATTTCAATTTGGACCGGTAGACTTCATGCGTTCTCCACTCACTGGGATTGTGAGGAGATTTATAACCGTCCATCATGGGTTCAATACCCATGCCTAAATTCAACTGAGGGGTCTAAATTTAATTCCAACCATGTATCAGAACGTTAATGATCGCTGCTATCGCTTGGACGGAAATGAGACGGTGACCTTTTGGCTTGGTCACTCCCCAAATTATCCCGGTAATACCCTCATTATGCAAAAAGGTCGGTGGGATAGAAGTGGAGGCGTGGGTTGGCTCTTCTATGTTTCTGTGTGTATGTGTGTTCGTTTCTTCTTCTCATATATTTGCAGGTCTTCTTGACGAACCGCCTGAGCGACAAACTGAGGAGGAACAACATTGATGCCCTGTTGTGAGTGGAAGGTGGGAGAGCCTTGGAATGGGGACTGGAATTTTTAGTTTCCAGCATGTCCGTAAAAAGGCGAAGAGACAATTGTGACCCACCAGGGAAGCATGCGTCACCACTCCACCTTCCGTAGTGACCTCACTTGTTAGACCAGACGTGGCGGTATTGGACCCCACATAGGTCTAAAACGGGGGACTGAAGGGGCGGTCAAAATCCCTTGTCTCTTCAGTCAGTTATATATATATTTCATTCCATATCCTTTTGAATGCTTACATTACTTTTATACAAATCAATAATCAAATATATGCATTATCACATAATCATTTCTATATTCTTTTGTGCTTGTGAAATTATATTTTTCTCTTGAGAGCAATGCAATTTCTCTCCCTTTCTTCCTGAGGAGCTATGTTTTGGCTAACTGATAATACGAAGCTCAAGCACTCTTCGGCCTTGGCGATGTTATTTGGTGGTGTTATGTGTGTGTGTGTTTGACTTTCTACGTAGGCATTTGGGACCCAACGCTCAGCCTCATCGACGCTCTCCTCTAACCTGCGAGGTTAACGCTGACCTAAATCTAAGGATTGGCAACAGCTATCCTAACTAATGGCGATAGGCACCTTTTATCTGCTCACATGTGTGAAATTGTTTATGGTTCTATATTCTCTTAGCCAATCAGATGTATGATGATGCGATGCTTGCCCTTGCAAAATGGTATAATTGGTGTATGATTTTGTGTAAGGTAGAGTTGGCTTGCGACCTCCTTGTGAGACTTTGACGCTCGCTCTACCGATGAAACTGCAAACTATTCTTCAGTAAATTTTTATCTTTTTGATTGAACCTCACGACTCCTGGTCATCTTTTCTACATATCTGGTCTCGGGTCTTATAACTGTTAACCCCTAACACAGGAGATATGCTGGAAATGCTCTTCATGAACGTTGTTGTTTGTTTATTTGTTGGCTGACTGTCTTTGCTCATTGTCACATTGTTGAGGTTCAGCGGCTGGTAGTGAAGCAGAATTATAGCACATCAACCGCATTTAAACAGGACACTCAGATCTGCAGTAACTGCTCAATCTTTTCATATCCTTTTTATCATGTCTTTATGTTTTGGGCCAAATTATGGAGAGTATCAGTGACTCAATCATTATTCCATGATGAGACTTTAAAAAAAAAATGAATCATGGTTACCCTCATTCACTGATTATATTGTTTAATTTCTGAATTGATGTGTTCAGTTTTCTGTACACATGACTTCACTGTACATGGCTAAATAATCTGTAATGTTCAAAATGTGGCTTAGTGTGTGTAACACTGAATATATGCTGATTAATAAATGAATGCAGTGTGTTTTTGGACATAACACAATTCCCTATAAAGTTAGCATTCGAGAGTTTGTTATTTTACAGCAGAGAATAAATTCAATCTGTTCATAAGGCGATCGAGTCTCTTCAGGAGATTTGGACTAAACCACTCAATTTAAATATATTATAGTTTAACAGTATCTTTAACACTGCCAGAGTTCATTTGTGTTCCGAAAATTATCGAAAGTTTTACGTGCTTGGAACGACCTCAGTGTGATTAAATGATGACCCTTTTTTATTTCTGGTGAACTGTCTCTTTAAATGTGTTCGTGGCGACGTCACCGGCAGCGCGAGTTCCATATCACGTCACAGGCCGAGTTGTTCAGGTCAGTCAGTGCAGCGATTATCATCAGAGTTAGAGTTAGTCAGAGTCAGAGTTAGTCAGTGCCAGAGTTAGTTAGTGCCAGAGTTAGTCAGAGTCAGAGTTAGTTAGTGCCAGAGTTAGTTAGTGCCAGAGTTAGTTAGTACCAGAGTTAGTCAGAGTCAGAGTTAGACATGATGGAGGAGAGAAACTCAACGGAGGAGAGTGAAGCTCCCGCTTCCCCTAGAGTCGCGTGGGGGAACAACACCACAGGTTAATATACACACACACACACACACACCAAAACACTTTTGACCACATTATACTTTAGACCATGCATACCGGAGTGTGAAGTCTGGACGGTTATGAAAATGTTGGCAATTATTACTCCCATTATTACATGTTGCGACAATTTACCAAACCAGAATCCTTAGCAAAGCCATGAAGATCCTATCAGACATGCTCTGTTTAATGAGTTCGAGAGATTACCATCGGTCTGTGATTTAGGATGCCAGCAAATTTTTTTTGCTAAAAAAAAAAAAAAGCTTTTAAAATGTGTTTTTGAGTTTTCATATCTTTGTTTTTATTTCTGTGTATGCATGTTAAAACTCATTGCAACAAAATCTCAACATGGGGATAATAATAAAAGTCAACAGAACATATTAATATGCAAATTAGATACAGTGTACAGATACATTGTATTGAATGGGAATTACATTTATGGACATTTTACCCTCATATTGCATAAAGTAAAATGAAATGGCATATCAATTCATTCCGATATATTTTCCATAACAAAGTTGAGAATCATCTTTATACAATGTTTGGTTAAAAAAAATCCCGAAATCTAAACATTTACTGGTGAATGAAAGAAAAAATCCCAATGTAATTTTGTGTAATTTTATTGTCCTGGTGTCCACTACAGAGAACATGCATGTGGATAACATATCCTTTTCACAACTGATTTGTTTCTTATGCTCTAAGCCAGCCTTTCTCAAACTTTTTTCAGTCAGGGCACCTTTCAAAAGTGCATAAAATCTCAAGGCACCCCAGTGTAAAATATAATTTAAAACACTGCATAACCCAAATATAAATGCAAAAGTCCTGTTTATTTAGACAGGACAGTAATGAACAGAGCATACGAACTGTAAATAACAATAACAATAATAACAACAACTTTATAGCAACTTTATAGCACCTTTAAAAACACAGGTTTGCAAAGTAATTCACAAAATAATTAATCAGAGACACAAATGCCATAAAACCGTAAGAGGTGGACCGCCCAATACAAGAACCCAACAACATATCCAGACTAGGAGAACAGGAGAAAATGAAGTGCAGGATGCAGTTAAAATAAAATAAAATAAAAAGGGGCAGACATGACAAAAATAATTAAAATCAGATACAATACGATAAGAAAAAGATGCATGTTAAAAAATGCACCAGAGATAAGCAGGAATGTTTTTCCATGTAGTACTTGTTTTCATCCGTGCCATATGCGCATGCACACACACACACATACACATACACATACACCCACACACACAAACAATAATCCGCAACGAGAGAGGGAGAAAGATCTACATGCGCGCATGCACAAGCCGGGGGTATTATCCCTATTATCAGGGATATTAATAGTATTAATTATTAATTAATTATTATTATTATTATTATAGGTATATCTGACTATACCTACATCCAAAAAAAGAAAATAGGGGAATGATAGGCTATTACATGCGCTTCATGAGGCGGTCTCTTGCTCTCTCTCCCTCTGCCGTGCACGCGCTACGCGGTTTGGAGCACAGTCTATGTCTCGCGGGCGCGCTCGCTCTAGATTCCGGGAGATTTTAACTAATTCGCGGGCATCAGTGAGCCGCTATCAATATGCGGGAGACTCCCGGGAGACTTGGGATGTCTGCATTTGGTGGGAGTGGCGGCGCTGTCCTATAATGTTAGTTGTCACCCTGACATAACAGTGCGTAGTATTTGCCTATAATGTAAATGACGTGTTATTTTATTCGAGCTTTCTATCTTGCTAAAAAATAAAGTGAAATAGGCATTCATTAGTAGTAGGCTAAATAGCAGCATGTTGAAATGATGTGCCAAAATGCGTTTTCTATTAGGCTACAATGAAAATATTGTACAGTAGCATCAGATAAGGTCAGGTTTGCCGAAGTGCGTTTAATTTAGGCTATTTGTTTATTTTTGTCCCTGTGCGCCGATCGGAGACGGAGTTCACTACTGATATTGTTAGGTAAGAGCTTTCTAGTCTCCTTTCATCGCCCAATCAGCGGATGGCGGGCGGTGGGGTTTTGAAAATTTTTCAAAAACGCTTTTGCGGATGGATGGCGGACAGATGAGTTTTGTGATGCAAAACTTTGCGGATGAAATAATCATAGACAGTATATAAGAGGAAATAATAGCCCATTCGCGTATCTCTAGGGCGCGGCTCCCTAGGGGGCTAGAGCGACCCCGGTGGGGACGTCATGACAGTTACTGATGTGAGACGGATTTTTATGGTTAATTTTATATATATATATTTATCTAAAATGAATTTACAATTTTATTAATCCGTTTATATGTTTAAAAAGATGAAGAATGTATTTATGTAAATTAAAATATATTTATATAAAAAAATGTCCTTTTTTTTTTTTTTTTTTAGCTTACGTAATTTTTTGGCGGCACCCCTGACACAGTCAGGGGGCACCCCAGTGTGCCGCGGCACCCACTTTGAGAAAGGCTGCTCTAAGCAATTTAATGACATTAAAAAAATACTAAATTCACAAAACTTTTTTTCTCTGGGTGTCAGGAGCATATAAACAGCAGACCATTATAATGTGACGTGTGTGTGGTTCTTCTCGTGTTCTTCAATGCAGAACTAGTGCATCATTCAGCCGTAATCTGTGCTAATAACACACACGTTTCTCATCAATATTGTTGTTTGCAGAAAACTCAAAGTGGACGAGTGTGTGTGCAAGTGACGTCCAGAGAGCGTGGAAGGCGGGAAAACGTCTCTTCACCAACGAGACAAAAGTGTGTGCTTTTCTGCCTGAACAGGAGCGTCCACACACACCGCAGGAGCGTCCACGTCCGCTGGGGTCCAGGCCGACACGCAGTGAGTGTTTATTATCATCACTCATGCTTCTGTCTTTAGTGTAATCTCTACTCCTGTGGTCTCCTGGCCTCAGGTGTGTTTGCGGCTGGACTTCAGGCTCATGCTGGATATTATTAACATGCTAACGTGTGTTTTTCAGGATCCTTTAAATCTCTTTATGAGTGTGTGAAGGAACTAAAATCCAGAAGCGATTGGAGTGATCATATGGGATTTCGCAAGTCGGATAGCAAACGAGTATGTTACTCACACTTTTCCCTTTAGTCTTCAGTCCTGACATAAACATACAGTTGTGATCAGAAATGTAAAGATTGTAGATGCACATAAACAAAAATGGATCAGATTACTTGCGTTTGCAACAATTTCTTCACTTTTTAGGTGCTCATCAGTTTTTTTAAGAAGAGCCGGCCTGAGAAGTTGGTGGACTTTGTAAGTTGACAACTTTATTCTTCATGAAATTCTCCAATAATCATTTTTCTATTTAATTCTAATTTGGTAATTGATAAATCTGTATGTAGACCGTGTAAGATATAGTTGAAAGCCTAGAAACATCAGTTGTAAAGTACATTGCTTTCATCTTTAATAAACTTTTTGAGCCCAAAGTATGTGGTTTATCCCCAAGTATGTTTAAGTAATTAAATGAATATAAACATGTGATTAATTGACTGATGGCTCGAATGAATGACAGGGCAGCCCAAGAGTTTACTTTGAAAGGCTGGCGAGATGAAAAAGTATCCCGGGCCTTTAGTCACGAGATCAGAGATTAGTTAGGAGTCAACTAACCTTCTGTCGACCTCTTTTCTTTAGCCCGGCTATTCCACTCCGCTGAGCCGAGACGCAGCGGCGATGTTGCTGCTACAGAAGCCTCCAACAAGCACACACGTCATGCATTTGTATGACATTTTTGTGAGGAAAGATGTAGACATCCTGGTGCTGGAGTATCCTCATCACGCGATGACCTTGTTCGAATATGTACAGCGAAACCGAGGCAGCCTGACTGAGATTGCGGTGAAGCACATAATTCGGCAGCTCGTTGTGGCGCTGCAGCACTGCATGCATCACGGCATATTTCATGACACACACATGAAGAACATCCTCATATATCCGAACAGAAGCTCACGACATATTTTAACCGTATAAATACTGGGAACTATATCCCCTTAATATAGGGCGGAGTGATAACCGCAGCGCACCTGAGACGCGCTCTGAACGAACTCTCTGCTCCTCACCACGGCGCCTCTCAGGTGCTGCGGTTATCACTCCGCCCAAGTAGCAGTGCTTCGCCTTCAGAGAATATAGTTCCCAGTATTTATACGGTTAAAATATGTCTGTGTTTCATGTGACTTTGTTTTTTGCACAATCTGTGACTATATAAATCACAACATGTAAATAGGAAAATGTTTGCGTTATTTTGTCACTTATTTGGATTAGTATGCTAGCTGCAACCATTTACATCCAGTCTTTGTGCTAAGCTAGGCTAGCGGTGTGTGCGTCAAACAGACTTATAGCACGCACGGAGATGAAAAAGGTATGTATGGACTTATCTAACTCTGGGGGATACGTTGAATAGGCTAAAGTCCCAAAAAGTCTTAGTGTTCCTACATTTTCTTTCCATAGAAAACCGTTATACGAAAAGGCTTAACTTGGCTTACTGTACTAAGACAGTGATATTAAAAGACCAAACTCTGTACACATGATATTAATAAACCATACTATGTATAAAAAATCAGATGAGCCCAAAATATGAACGCAAAGCGTTTAATTACACGTTAAGCATTTTCTTACCATAGAAAACTGTTATAAGAAAAGGCTAAACGTTGCTTACTGTACTAAGACAGTGATATTAAAAGACCATATTCAGTACACATCATATTAATTATACATCATATTAATAAACCATACTATGTATAAAAAATCAGATGAGCCCAAAATATGAACGCAACGTGTTTAATTACACGTTAAGCATTTTCTTACCATAGAAAACGGTTATAAGAAAAGGCCAAACGTTGCTTACTGTACTAAGACAGTTATATTAAAAGACCAAACTCAGTATACATCATATTAATAAACCACATTAAAAAAATGATGAGCCCAGAATATGAACGCAAAGCGTTTAATTACACGTTAAACAGTTTCTTACCATAGAAAACCATTATAAGAAAAGGCTTAACTTGGCTTACTGTACTTAAGACAGTGATATTAAAAGACCAAACTCAGTATACATCATATTAATAAACCATACTATGTATAAAAATCAGATGAGCCCAGAATATGAACGCAACGAGTTTAATTACACGTTAAGCATTTTCTTACCATAGAAAACCATTATAAGAAAAGGCTAAACGTTGCTTACTGTACTAAGACAGTGATATTAAAAGACCATATTCAGTACACATCATATTAATTATACATCATATTAATAAACCATACTATGTATAAAAAATCAGATGAGCCCAAAATATGAACGCAACGTGTTTAATTACACGTTAAGCATTTTCTTACCATAGAAAACGGTTATAAGAAAAGGCCAAACGTTGCTTACTGTACTAAGACAGTTATATTAAAAGACCAAACTCACTATACATCATATTAGTAAACCATACTATGTATAAAAATCAGATGAGCCCAGAATATGAACGCAAAGCGTTTAATTACACGTTAAGTATTTTCTTACCATAGAAAACGGTTATAAGAAAAGGCCAAACGTTGCTTACTGTACTAAGACAGTTATATTAAAAGACCAAACTCACTATGTATAAAAAATCACATGAGCCCAGAATATGAACGCAAAGCGTTTAATTACACGTTAAGTATTTTCTTACCATAGAAAACCATTATAAGAAAAGGCTTAACGTGGCTTACTGTACTAAGACAGTGATATTAAAAGACCAAACTCAGTACACATCATATTAATAAAATATACTATGTATAAAAAATCAGATGAGCCCAAAATATGAACGCAACGCGTTTAATTACACGTTAAGCATTTTCTTACCATAGAAGACCATTATAAGAAAAGGTTTAACGTGGCTTACTGTACTAAGACAGTGATATTAAAAGACCAAACTCTGTACACATCATATTAACTATACATCATGTTAATAAACCATACTATGTATAAAAAAAAATCAGATGAGCCCAGAATATGAACGCAAAGCGTTTAATTACACGTTAAGTATTTTCTTACCATAGAAAACCATTATAAGAAAAGGCTAAACGTGGCTTACTGTACTAAGACAGTGATATTAAAAGACCAAACTCTGTACACATCATATTAATAAAATATACTATGTATAAAAAATCAGATGAGCCCAGAATATGAACGCAAAGCGTTTAATTACACGTTAAGTATTTTCTTACCATAGAAAACCATTATAAGAAAAGGCTTAACGTGGCTTACTGTACTAAGACAGTGATATTAAAAGACCAAACTCTGTACACATCATATTAATTATACATCATATTAATAAACCATACTATGTATTAAAAAAAATCAGATGAGCCCAGAATATGAACGCAAAGCGTTTAATTACACGTTAAGTATTTTCTTACCATAGAAAACCATTATAAGAAAAGGCTAAACGTGGCTTACTGTACTAAGACAGTGATATTAAAAGACCAAACTCAGTACACATCATATTAATAAACCACATAAAAAAAATGATGAGCCCAGAATATGAACGCAAAGCGTTTAATTACACGTTAAGCATTTTCTTACCATAGAAAACCGTTATAAGAAAAGGCTAACCGTGGCTTACTGTACTAAGACAGTGATATTAAAAGACCAAACTCAGTACACATCATATTAATAAAATATACTATGTATAAAAAATCAGATGAGCCCAAAATATGAACGCAACGCGTTTAATTACACGTTAAGCATTTTTCTTACCATAGAAAACCGTTATAAGAAAAGGCTAACCGTGGCTTACTGTACTAAGACAGTTATATTAAAAGACCAAACTCTGTACACATCATATTAATTATACATCATATTAATAAACCATACTATGTATAAAAAAAAATCAGATGAGCCCAGAATATGAACGCAAAGCGTTTAATTACACGTTAAGCATTTTCTTACCATAGAAGACCATTATAAGAAAAGGTTTAACGTGGCTTACTGTACTAAGACAGTGATATTAAAGGACCAAACTCAGTACACATCATGTTAATAAACCATACTATGTATAAAAAAAAATCAGATGAGCCCAGAATATGAACGCAAAGCGTTTAATTACACGTTAAGTATTTTCTTACCGTAGAAAACCATTATAAGAAAAAGGCTAAACGTGGCTTACTGTACTAAGACAGTGATATTAAAAGACCAAACTCTGTACACATCATATTAATAAAATATACTATGTATAAAAAATCAGATGAGCCCAGAATATGAACGCAAAGCGTTTAATTACACGTTAAGTATTTTCTTACCATAGAAAACCATTATAAGAAAAGGCTTAACGTGGCTTACTGTACTAAGACAGTGATATTAAAAGACCAAACTCTGTACACATCATATTAATTATACATCATATTAATAAACCATACTATGTATTAAAAAAAATCAGATGAGCCCAGAATATGAACGCAAAGCGTTTAATTACACGTTAAGTATTTTCTTACCATAGAAAACCATTATAAGAAAAGGCTAAACGTGGCTTACTGTACTAAGACAGTGATATTAAAAGACCAAACTCAGTACACATCATATTAATAAACCACATAAAAAAAATGATGAGCCCAGAATATGAAACGCAAAGCGTTTAATTACACGTTAAGCATTTTCTTACCATAGAAAACCGTTATAAGAAAAGGCTAACCGTGGCTTACTGTACTAAGACAGTGATATTAAAAGACCAAACTCAGTACACATCATATTAATAAAATATACTATGTATAAAAAATCAGATGAGCCCAAAATATGAACGCAACGCGTTTAATTACACGTTAAGCATTTTCTTACCATAGAAAACCGTTATAAGAAAAGGCTAACCGTGGCTTACTGTACTAAGACAGTGATATTAAAAGACCAAACTCTGTACACATCATATTAATTATACATCATATTAATAAACCATACTATGTATAAAAAAAAATCAGATGAGCCCAGAATATGAACGCAAAGCGTTTAATTACACGTTAAGTATTTTCTTACCATAGAAAACCATTATAAGAAAAGGCTTAACGTGGCTTACTGTTACTAAGACAGTGATATTAAAAGACCAAACTCTGTACACATCATATTAATTATACATCATATTAATAAACCATACTATGTATTAAAAAAAATCAGATGAGCCCAGGAATATGAACGCAAAGCGTTTAATTACACGTTAAGCATTTTCTTACCATAGAAAACTGTTATAAGAAAAGGCTAACCGTGGCTTACTGTACTAAGACAGTGATATTAAAAGACCAAACTCAGTACACATCATATTAATTAAATATACTATGTATAAAAAAAATCAGATGAGCCCAAAATATGAACGCAATGCGTTTAATTACACGTTAAGCATTTTCTTACCATAGAAAACCGTTATACGAAAAGGCTAACCGTGGCTTACTGTACTAAGACAGTGATATTAAAAGACCAAACTCAGTACACATCATATTAATAAAATATACTATGTATAAAAAATCAGATGAGCCCAAAATATGAACGCAACGCGTTTAATTACACGTTAAGCATTTTCTTACCATAGAAGACCATTATAAGTAAAGGTTTAACGTGGCTTACTGTACTAAGACAGTGATATTAAAAGACCAAACTCTGTACACATCATATTAATTATACATCATATTAATAAACCATACTATGTATAAAAAAAAATCAGATGAGCCCAGAATATGAACGCAAAGCGTTTAATTACACGTTAAGTATTTTCTTACCATAGAAAACCATTATAAGAAAAGGCTTAACGTGGCTTACTGTACTAAGACAGTGATATTAAAAGACCAAACTCTGTACACATCATATTAATTATACATCATATTAATAAACCATACTATGTATTAAAAAAAATCAGATGAGCCCAGAATATGAACGCAAAGCGTTTAATTACACGTTAAGTATTTTCTTACCATAGAAGACCATTATAAGTAAAGGTTTAACGTGGCTTACTGTACTAAGACAGTGATATTAAAAGACCAAACTCTGTACACATCATATTAATTATACATCATATTAATAAACCATACTATGTATTAAAAAAAATCAGATGAGCCCAGAATATGAACGCAAAGCGTTTAATTACACGTTAAGTATTTTCTTACCATAGAAAACCATTATAAGAAAAGGCTTAACGTGGCTTACTGTACTAAGACAGTGATATTAAAAGACCAAACTCAGTACACATCATATTAATAAACCACATAAAAAAAATGATGAGCCCAGAATATGAACGCAAAGCGTTTAATTACACGTTAAGCATTTTCTTACCATAGAAAACTGTTATAAGAAAAGGCTAACCGTGGCTTACTGTACTAAGACAGTGATATTAAAAGACCAAACTCAGTACACATCATATTAATAAACCACATAAAAAAAATTATGAGCCCAGAATATGAACGCAAAGCGTTTAATTACACGTTAAGCATTTTCTTACCATAGAAAACCGTTATAAGAAAAGGCTAACCGTGGCTTACTGTACTAAGACAGTGATATTAAAAGACCAAACTCAGTACACATCATATTAATAATACATCATATTAATAATCCATACTATGTATAAAAAATCAGATGAGCCCAGAATATGAACGCAAAGCGTTTAATTACACGTTAAGCATTTTCTTACCATAGAAAACCGTTATACGAAAAGGCTAAACGTTGCTTACTGTACTAAGACAGTGATATTAAAAGACCAAAACTCAGTACACATCATATTAATAATCCATACTATGTATAAAAAATCAGATGAGCCCAGAATATGAACGCAAAGCGTTTAATTACACGTTAAGCATTTTCTTACCATAGAAAACCGTTGTACGAAAAGGCTAACCGTGGCTTACTGTACAAAGACAGTGATATTAAAAGACCAAACTCAGTACACATTATATTAATTATACATCATATTAATAAACCATACTATGTATTAAAAAAAAGTCAGATGAGCCCAGAATATGAACGCAAAGCGTTTAATTACACGTCAAGCATTTTCTTACCATAGAAAACCGTTATAAGAAAAGGCTAACCGTGGCTTACTGTACAAAGACAGTGATATTAAAAGACCAAACTCAGTACACATCATATTAATAAACCACATAAAAAAAATGATGAGCCCAGAATATGAACGCAAAGCGTTTAAATTACACGTCAAGCATTTTCTTACCATAGAAAACTGTTATAAGAAAAGGCTAACCGTGGCTTACTGTACTAAGACAGTGATATTAAAAGACCAAACTCAGTACACATCATATTAATAAAATATACTATGTATAAAAAAATCAGATGAGCCCAAAATATGAACGCAAAGCGTTTAATTACACGTTAAGCATTTTCTTGCCATAGAAAACCGTTATACGAAAAGGCTAACCGTGGCTTACTGTACTAAGACAGTGATATTAAAGGACCAAACTCTGTACACATCATATTAATAAAATATA